>JBAMJV010008043.1:0-57164 GCA_037951105.1 Echinarachnius parma | reverse complement strand
GATTTAACAATGAATTAAGGATCTATCACATTTTGTTTTCATTTTGTCCAGTATGTGCGGCTGTGTCATGACACTCCTGCCGAGGATGTATTGGACCTGATGACAGAAGTATGGGGTCTCAAGGTACGTATGGATATTACAGATTGTGGCGCGCGGGGATGTAGAGGGCGGTCCGATCATCGGAACTCACAGAAATACAATATACAAAGCCTAGAAGCCCAACTGAAAAGGAAACAAAAACATTATTATGGCTTTTTAACCATGGCCACAACTCCATTTCCACTAGTTTTGACTTCCACGGGTACCCCTCATGCAAATGGCGGATTCCCTTTATGATAAGTTATCATACTATACTGTATAATATAGCATTAATACAAACTAAAAATCCGTTGATCTGTGCCTACATAAAAATTTGACGGGTATACTTATTAGAACAGGCCAAACGTAAATATATTTTAATACATTTATGACGTCATCAAAACAGGTCCCCAAGCTGCTGATCGAGGTGACGGGTGGGGCCAAGGACTTCGTGCTCCAGCCCAAACTCAAGAGGATCTTCAGCAAGGGCATCATTAGGATAGCATGTTCCACCGATGCCTGGATTCTGACTGGTGGCACCCATACAGGTAATTCTGAAGTAATGAAGACCAGTAATGATATTGCTCGTATTCGCACTTATATGCGAAAGGTTACAATGCGGTTATCTGTTTGTTTGAGGCAATTTTAATTTCATTTTCACGTATATAACTGTTCTAATTTGAACTGATGACAGGTTTCACTAAACCTATAAACCATCTTACTGCAACAATGAATTAACATTTTCATGTTTTCATTATGCAAGTACTTTTATTATTTATTATTAACTGTGACAGACTATTCGGGACTCATGTCCCTTCTAACTGGAATAATTGCCAGTATTTTGAGCAGTTCCCCGAATTATGCCTTGGCTTTTAACATAATAATTGTTGTGGATGACTATGAATATAAAAAAAACCGTTAAACATGTTAAAGGCGTCGAATCAAAGGTCTCCATCCTGCGGGAGGAGTAGCCTACCTGTGAACACAATGTCACACTCGTCAATTTAAGCCTGAGTCATGTCGGAATTTTTTTGTTCCGGAATCCGCCGGTGTTGTGCCGGTCGGAATCCGGTATTCCGATAATTCGTCAAATTTCCCGTTGCCCGACTTTTCAATGTGAAATTTGCAACATCGGAAATGAAACAAAAAATCTAGAAAATTGCCCAATGTTAGTGTAAAAGACTAAAAGTACATATTTTACCGTATGAGTGGTTATTTTCGCAAAATAATCGATTTGTTAGTCGTCATCAGTGCTTCGGAGTGTGACTAAAAGATTTAGCGGTTTCCCAAATGGGCTTTTAACCTTTAAAAGGCCGAGCTATTTAAGGTCCTTCTACGGCCGGGGGCCATTATGACTTGTAACTTTGTAACGTAGGTCCGATTTTCAAAAGATTGTTTTAAAAGATGCGCAAGACTCGAAAGAAAAAAAGTTACCAAGCGACGAGGCGCCATCTTTACGCGTTCCCGAGCAATCGGAAAAATCGCGGAGGGGGGGGGGGGCATAATGGCCCCCGGACTTATTAGGGTTAACCTAATGATTACTATGAATAAATATGTTTATTAATCTATATTATGAAAACAACATTGTATTCCACGTCAGGTGTGATGAAACACGTTGGCAAGGCCGTCCGTGAGCACACGCTTCGATCACGGCAGAAGATCACGGCGATCGGCGTCGTGTCGTGGGGCATCGTCGACAACCGAGAGGACCTGATCGAGAAACGGATGGACGTCATCACAGGGGTAATCATTGATCTTCTCTTCACCTCCCTACCTGTCCTTTATTATTTCATGGCCTAGACAGAACATGATAGGCTCTGTGTAAATTGTATGGGGGTATGAAATCTAGTAGAAAACCGGTTAATTAAGTGTGTGTTTGAACGTTTACACTAGACTTTAGTGCCTATAAATTAAAGGTTTACCTAGCTTCTGACTAGCACGAGCATTAAAAAGGGTTCTGGAAAAGCAACCATCAATAGGACCTTGTGGCTCAGTGGTTAGAGGACCTTTTAAGCAATCCGGGGGTCTCGGGTTTGATTCCCGGCGAAGCCCAATTTTCTTTCCTCATTTTGCATTTATTATATATATAATTCTTCAAACAGACTAGAAATAGTTTAAATGATTGAAAATGAGCAAAGAAAAATAGGCATCGCCGGGAATCGAAACCGAGACCTCTGGATTGCTAGACCGGTGCTCAACCATCGAGCCACAAAGACCCTTGAATTGTGGGCGTTCCGATGAAACCCTTTTCATTGCTCGAGGGTTTGATTCTCGGGTTCGATTCTCGGCTCTATTTTTCTTTGCTTTCTTTTCTTTGTTTGAATTCAATTAATAAAAAGCTGCATCACTTCGTGTAATCCCGCGCAAAAGTAGATTGAATTATCCTTGGGTTATAGTGCCCGCTGTATAGGTATAGCTTCTGACTATTCGAGCAATGAAAAGGGTTTCATGGGAAGGTCCCCCATTCAAGGGTCTTTGTGGCTCGATGGTTGAGCACCGGTCTAGCAATCCGGAGGTCTCGGGTTCGATTCCCGGCGAAGCCTATTCTTCTTTGCTCATTTTCAATCATATACAAACAATTTTTGAATGTATGACTTTTAGGTAAAGAATCAAATAATACGTTAACAATTATGTTTTTTGCACTCATTGTCTTTATAGCAACGTATCAAGCACTACAGACTAACGAGTTCGGACAGTGGTTCGGGCGCGCCCCTCGACCCCAACCACACCCACTTCATCCTGGTCGATGACGGGTCCGTAGGCAAGTACGGCGTCGAGATCTCGCTCAGGTCCAAGCTGGAGAAACTCATCTCGCGCACGAAGATCGATGATAACAGTGAGTTTGTATTTTGTAAACATCTTCCAGATATTTTACTTTAATGGTCTTTATAGATGGGCAGGACTGGTCCCGAAAATACTCGGGCTAGGGTCTATGGATAATAGATGTTAAAACAATATAAATTAGTCCTGAACTGGTTAACAGGCATTTATCTATAGAGTTTTCAACCAAAAGGCACTAAATCCACTTTTTCAACTTCCGAGGAAAATAGGTTTCATTGTCCCACTTTGTACACGTGCCTATGGGAATATGAAAATTGAACTTTCTATATTTTGATTTTGAGTGAGTTATTTGTCGTAAAAATGTGGATTCCTAGATAGCTACCTACGTAGATTATACATGTAGATATATCGTTAACTCAATTTTTATGGAAAGTGGATTTAGCGCCTTTTGGAAGTAAGCTCTTCATTTACTCTGAGCTTGAGCTTGAGATATCTAAGACTCGGCATTTCACGTGTTACAAAGTGCATACTCATTCGCCATTTATGTTATTTAAAGGAACTATATAGGTAGGCTTATTTCAAAATATCACGGGGATTTCGTCATGTTATGACACTGGCGCAATGACACATTTATTTTGACGATGTCTTAACTTTAAGATATATATCTATTTATTTATTTTATTTATTTATTTTCCGAAGCATAAGTAAAATCAGTAAATAAAATATATTCGGAGGGATGGCCCATTCAGCGCCGTCTATGTAGACATTGCTGATCTACCATGGGGTCCCTTAACAACAATATCTTAACAATAATTAACAATAATTAACAATATAATTAACAATAAATTTCAACAAACAATTAACAAATAACAGTATTTAAAGGGGTAGTACAGTTTTGGTAAGGCTGAACTTTAGTAACCAAACCTGGACAGTAACATTATAAACTAATAGTTATAACTCCACCATGCTCGAAAGGTATACACAATTACAAACGACTAAGTAAAAAGCCTGTTATCATTCAAAAAGAGCCATTAAAACACAAGAGGGCGCTTTTTAAAAAGGCATTGGTTTCAACCATTTTGCATACAAAATTGTGCATGTGATGTTTTATTGAAATAATGATTAAATAGAGAGATCATCAACAACTATTTAAAAAACGCTTTTGAAAGTTTTTGAAAAAGTGCAAGCATTTTTTAAATTTTTAACAAAAATCATCTAATTATTTGGGCCCCAAATCATTATAAGATAAGATATATTTATTGATATTTCAGCCGTTTCTGGACCGATTTTGACCAAATAAAGTTTATTCTGCCATTAAAATTGCATGTTCTCTCAAATTCGACACTCAGTTTTTCATTATCTCACACAAAAATTGTGATGTGCAGCGCCCTCTCTACCAAAACTAAACTACCCCTTTAACAAAAATTTACAATATAATTAAGAATGAATTTTATCAAAGAGGATTAAACAATACTTAGTATAAAAGAATGAAATTTCTTATTAAATACACAAATGCTTGGCGAGGATGTTATTTCAGAGGGAAGAATATTATATTCATGTGCGCCTTTATAAAGAAATGTGCGTTTAAGAAATTATGTTTTGAGTTTTGGTAAAAATAAGTTGTTCGTAACTTTGATCGTTTTTTTTTTACGTCTGTCTACATTTAGGTGACCGAACGGTCCCGGCCGTGTGCGTCTGCCTGGAAGGCGGTCTGAACACGATCAAGGTCGTCCTAGAGAACGTCACCCAAGATCCGCCGATCCCCGTGGTCATAGCCGAGGGCAGTGGCCGGGCCGCGGATCTCATCGCGTACGCCTACAGGCACAGCTCTCCGAAATCAGGGTTAGATGTGGACATATCATCTTAGTTTGTTGATAGAGTTGTATTGTAACGTAGCTATTAAAGCTATACAAAAAGAAGAAAAAACAGTATTGGTGCTACACACACACAATAAAATATTTTACACTTTTATTACCTACCATGTAAAAGAATACATCATAACTTGTATGTACAAAAACTGCTCTTAAATAAACTATTTGAGCAATAAAATGTTCGAACTAAAATATCTATCACGTACGCTTGAATTCAACCACATGTACGCCGCATGCAAAGCTGCAGCCACATGGCATGCGAGCTGTTTGTGCGTAAGTCTACAGGTACTCAGCCCGGCGGAGACGCGGGAACAGGCGGTGAAATTTTGGCCCGATCTCAGCGGCGCGCATAGAGCTATCAATACACAAATCTATAGATCTGATTATAAGTATTGTGAATTGAGTTGACCATGACTATTCTCTTACTTTTTGCAGGCAAATGTCATCGGAGACGCAGGAGCAGCTGAAGAAGAAGATCGGCGCCACGTTCCCCCGGGAGAAGGACGCGCACAACAGGCTGCTTCACGAGCTGATGCAGGTCGTCAAGCAGCGCACAATGGTTTGTAGAATCAACTGCCTTGATGATAAATTAGTCCTCCTCCCCGCGCGCCCTCATTTGCACATGCACAATGCTCGACGCACGCACGTAATGATAGTCCGTTGTTTTCTTTCCGTGGAGTCGCGCGATTCTTCGGGTTGATCGGTCAGAATCTGAATCAAATGGTATGTTGCGATTGTATTAGGGACTTTTGACTTTTTGTGGACTGGTACGTGATGACGTCACGACTAGGCCTCGCCCCCACCTTCACCAATTATTCGGTCAAACGTCTTATTATCACGTACCAGTCCACTAGTGATCATGCAATCGAAAAGTACGTGGACTGGGCGACATGGCGACGTCACGGTTCAAACTTGTCGTCTTGTCCCATCCAGTGCAAAATTTTCGAACGCCACATCGGGGAGTTTGCCATCATCTGGTAGTAGACGAAGAGACGTGAGAGTATGCGTGCGGCGCATGCGCACCTGCTTGGACCATGACGTCATCATGTCCCAGTCCACATAGTGGACGTAAGATTTTTTAAAAGCCCTCAATTATTCATATTTGACTTAGCTATAAGTGCGGGGATGACCAGGTGCTATGGTTGCCCGGCGTCCCTTGGGGAAATTTTGGTGGTCCGTGTTGCCCTCTTTCCCTTCCAAATCTGGGTTGACATAAACTACGCTATCAGACTAATGTGTGATTCTAGGACAAGTATTATCACCATGGGACAACTACTGTACCTATATACAGGACAATTCAATGTGGTATTACGTTACTGGATGATGGAAACACGTACCCCTCTTTTCATACCCTGACAATAATTACAAATGCTTATCATAATTTTGAATGTCTTCCAAATTGCTTTGCCTTGCCTGGTTTGATATGTTTTTGTTAAGGTCAATTTTACCACATTTTGCCCACTATGCCACCCCAACCTCTAGGCCAAGCCTAAAAGAGAGGTAGCAAACAAACACTGTGCTTTATAGGTCCATGTTTATCTCATTTTCATCACTTCTCCACTTGGATTGCCTATCCTGGCTATTTTGTTATTAATTGTATTTCAATAATAATGATAATCATGGCAAATTTGTATGTTTTATATGGATACAATCATGATAACCTATTATAATCATTAAATATTAATTAAGAACATTATGCTTTAAACTTTGATCACATTCACTGTTGTACATTCCTATCAATCTAACTTTAGTATAATCATGACGATTAATTTGATTATTATCATTGTTCTCTAAAACCTCTGACTATCACTTTATAGATAACAATATTCAGTGTAGATTCTGAGAAGAATGTGGACATCGATACAGCAATTTTGTCTGCACTGCTAAAAGGTATGTAGCACTACATAACTTTAGGTGTCTCAATAACTCTAAAAATGTATCCCAAACCATAATGGTATGCCCTCCTTCAAATAAACCACATTGCACGGCACAAAAATAGTTGCATAATGAAATAATGATTTGTTTGATTCAGATTACTTTGTGTTCAAACGATATTATGTGCAGTTTTAATATAAAGTATCACACGAGTCTTTCCGCTCGCGATCAGCTGGTCGAAGCTTTAATAGAATGATAAGCAACCGCGTAGTCTTCCAAAGGATTACAGTAATTATCCAGAAAGCCAATTTAATAAATTACGGTATCATGTCTTGTTCCTTGAATCGCAGCCAGCAATCTATCCGCCCCGGATCAGCTGAAGCTCTCACTGATATGGAACCGTGTGGACTTCGCCAAGGAACACATCTTCAAGAATGCTACTCGGTGGGAGGTAACATGAATGAACATCAATTGTTTAAGCCTCGTTTCACTAACCGTCTGCGTACAACAATACTATAAAGACACCAAAGAAGGAACATAATTATATAATCAATTTTCATTTGGAGCCTTGAACAAAATAAATAAAAGATTGGGTAATGAGGAACATAATAACAAAGCCCCAACCATATGTTGTCTATTGGCCATGATACCTGTTTGGCAATGGGACGTGTGTCCGAATCCTGTCTGAGTACGCTTATGAATCACGTCGGTGGAAGGTAAAATATCATCATTGAATGTTCTATGACATACAAATGCATGTGTTGACATCTGTTCATATATATTAGTGTACACATCAATTTGTCACAATAATCTGACGAAAACCTCAATCAATACCAATTACACAAATGTAACTACGCATCATACCTTTGCTCACAGGAATCGGCACTGGAGGAGGCGATGGACATCGCGCTGAAGAAAAACCGAGTGAGTTTCGTCAAGCTTCTCCTGGAGCGAGGCCTGTACATGCAGAAGTTCCTCACCAAGGATCGTCTGGAAGCTCTCTACAACACCCTCGTAAGACACAAACGATTGTATGATCATGATGATAATATATTCAAATAATCCATTAACTTCATGAGGCTTTTCAGAAAGTGAAATTTGAGACTTCAATCATAAACCAATACCATTGTAATATTCTTCTGAATGATGTGAGGGTTTCTTAGAAAAGGGATCACTGTTTATACCTAGTGAAAAGGGTACACATTTATCACAGATTGTATCACCTTACTGCCCATGGACTTAAGCTACAATCGAGAAGCGTTCCGAAATGCTTTTCAATTCAATTATTCTAAAAAAATCCAAAACGATCTCCTTATTCCGATACCCAAAAGCCAAACGACAAGTGACAAGAGAAATGTGGAAGCTAGAAGTGATTTTGGTTGAATTTGTCAAGGTTAATGGGAATGGACCATTTTAATCTTACCAGTTGCGTAGCTATATGGTGGAACCAGACGGGTTAGGGGGCACATAGTAATAGGGGGCATGTTCAAAAGATTATTATAGTATTTCGGTGTACTTTAAAGAATGTGAATTTGTGTTGAAGCATCAGCCTTGCAGTTCGAGGTATAATACGTGGATGGAATGAAACATTTACATGAAATAAATGAATGAATGTGCTTCTATAAATCTAACATGATTTTGATTCCGTCACCCATTATTATTCTTCTTCAGGAACGCGACCCCTTTCTTTCTCTGACGCTCCTCTCCCGCCATGCAAACATCGACAACGGCCACTCACGGCGGTCTACTCGACGTACTGAGGTAATTATACATGTCATGATAATGTGTCATTTAATTATGATATACCTCGCACAAAAAGTTCCGCAATCAAGGTTTGCACATTAATAACTTTTTTATTACGCTATTACCATTCATTAATTTGGTATCATTGGAAAGCGTGAATCCTCCTCTTTACATTGATATAACATTTGCTATGAATGTTTTATCATGGAATGTGCAAAAGGAAGGCACACTGTTGACAAAATCAGTGCATTTTGCAACATTTCATTTTTTAATTTGCCCTACATTCGGATGTAATGCACATTCCATGATAAAATATCCATAGCAAAGGTTATATCAATGTAAAGAGGAGGATTCACGCTTTCCAATGATACCAAATTTATGAATGGTAATAACGTAATAGGCATTCAAGCCACAGTTTAATCTTCAAACAAAAGGAAGGCCCTTTGTTGACAGAATCAGTGCATTTTGCAACATTTCACTTTTGACTTTGCCCTACATTTGGATGCAATGCACATTCCATGATGAAATACTCATAGAAAATGTTATATCAATGTAAAGGGGAGAATTCACGCTTTCCAAATTTATCAATGGTTATAACCTAATAGAAAAGTTATTAATGCGCAAACCTCGATTGCGGAACTTTTTGTGCGGAGTATAGTTTCTATAGGGATTAATAACCAGCCTGTACAATGATCAAACATGTCGAAGGTGCGCCAAAAACTAATACATTATTTCGAACATCTGATAGCAAAAAACAGTCAAAGTTTAAAGGGGTAGTTCAGTTTTGGTATAGAGGGCGCTGCACGAAATAATTTCGTTGGTGAGATAATGAAAAACTTTAAATAAAAACAAAATTGAAAGAGAATACAATTTTAATGACAGAGTAAACTTTATTTGATCAAAATCGGTTCAGAAACGGCTGAAATATCAATAAATATGTCCGATCGGAATAAATCTGGGGCCCCATGCATATTTATTCGATGATTTTTTTTTTTTTTTTTTTTTTTTTACATTAAAAAAATGCTTACACTTTCTCAAAAATGTTGAAAAAGTTGTTGATGATCTCTCTTTTTAATCATTATTTCAACAAAACATCATATGTATAATGTTGTATGAAAAATGGTTGAAACCAATGCTTTTTAACAGTATGATGATAATCATTTCACAATGTGTATCATAAAATATACATACATACATACAAGGATACTGAACTGAACTCAAACATTACGAATCACGCCTTAATGGAGCGACCTGTGAAGGATATCCGTCCGATAAATACCTCGCATCACCTCACCTATCCCGTAGTCTGGCAATTAGCTTCCTCCATCCTCTGTTCTTTCGTTTCCCTCAGACATGTCAGAGCGTCAGCCAGCTTTAAGCATGTCCATTCTGTGGTGTCACTTTCCCATCTCTTCCTCTGTCTGTCTCACATTGTAATGTACCCTGTAGAATTGTCTTGGCAAGTCATGGGGATCTCGATACGTAGCCATACCATGTCAGTCTGCGTCTTCTTACCCCCTTCTTACAGTCGTTAGTAGATCTTCATATCGACCGATGTAGTATCAAATTGAATGCCCTATATATACGGTACTTCTTCATTTGTAATGTGATATATGTAAGCAGTACTTAGCAGTTTCATAAATCATCTTATCTCCGTGGTCTGTATCCTCCTTGTTAAGTCAGCATTCAGAGTCAGAGGGCGTTGCATATCGAATTGTGATCAATCGCAAAGTCAGGAAATACGTACATTTCAACCAATCAGATTTGTTCATTGAAGGGATCTAGTAACTTTGTTGACATGTTCAAAAAGTGATGAGTGGTTGATACAATGTATGTTGTTGTTATCTGATATGTCCACTGGGTGTTGTGTGAAAATTTCAAGTTAAATGGACTTTATATTGCCGAGTAATGAGAAAAAATGCAAAGTGACATTCACTAACTCATTGCACTCACTTTGTACACGGTTCTGATGATCCATTGGATAATTTGACATCTGAACACTTCAATCGTAAATATCTTTTTAACAAAAGGGAAATTTGAAAACCCGAAACTTGTCCCATGCTTTTTTTTGCTAATAAGAATACAACAAGGTATGATGGTACCCCTAGAATTCCAATTAGATTTTGAGGATTTGGACAATTGATGTTACTAAGTCCCTTTAAGGCGCATATTCAGACTTGCGATTAATCGCAACTTAGCGAATGATCACAACCCTTTATGCAACACCCCCGGGACTCGCACGCGTAAAGAAATATTGAAGTTGTCATTGGGCGCACATAAGTCTGATTTTGGATTTCATTGAGATGTAAAGTCTATCTGTGTGTAAAAACAATACGTATGTAAAGACTAACGGGGAAATAACGTATGGAAATGAATATCCGTATGTAAAGACAATCCGAATGTTAATGATTATCTGTTTTTAAAGGCTATATACATATCCATAACAGAAACAAAATCTTTCTTATCTTAATATGTTTACAAGAACTCCGACATTTGTTCATTTCCAGAAGCGACGACAGAACATCACCCTCACCGAGATCGGCCGTATCATCGAGACGCTGCTCGGTAAAGGGTTCGAATCTCACCTCACCAAGCATCACAACCACACAACCACCACGTGCCTCAAAATGCCGGCGGGACTTACGTGCTGTGGCGAGGTGAAAATTCTACTTCAACTCTTGATAAAATATGGCATTAAAGCCAAATTACAGTATATTGGGAAACGCCCCACATACAAACAAATGAAAATTATGGTTTCAGCACCTACCATGTGAAAGAATAAATCATAACTTATATGTTAGAGGAATAGTTGAGTTTTGGTATAGAGAGTACAATTTTTGTCAAACTGAATTTTAGTAACCAAAACCTGCACCATTACATTACAAACTAATAGTTATAACTCCACCATGCTCGAAAGGTATACACAATAACAAATGGCCAATTACAAAGCATGTTATGATTTTTTAAAAGCCTTTAAAACTCAAGAGGGCGCTTTCTAAGAACTCATTGGTTTCAACCATTTTTAATTGTGCATGTGATGTTTTGTTAAAATAATGATTAAATAGAGAGATCATCAACAATAATTGAAAAACATCTTTTGTAAATTTTTGAAAAGTGTAAGCATCTTTTTTTCCACAGCTGGTTCCAAATTATTGAATTTAGGTGGGGTCCACAATAATTACAAATGGTTAATATATATTTCAGCCGTCTCTGAACCGATTTTGATTAAATAAAGTTTATTCTGTCATTAAAATGTTATGCTCTTTCAATTTGACACTCATTTTTTCATTACCTCACAAAAATTATTATTTGAGTGGGACTAACGGGCGGTGAATTTAGGCCAAATATCACTGGCGTGCCGACGGCGTGCATTGAATTTCCACCGATATTTTTGCATTTAACGATACTTAGGTCCGTATTTTACCACACAAGCCCCTTTTTATACATATTCAACAATATTGGTTGATTAGTTTGGCCATTAAAGATATTTCCGTTTTTTTTCTCAATACTGTTACTTGGCTTTAATATTCAGCGACAATCATTTTTGGTTCACATTTGATCATCATCATTTTATTAATTGGAATAAAAACAATATGGCATATAGTATGTATAGTACATTAATTTTTGTTTGGGGTGACAAGCAACAAAGTTGTATTCATATGCTCATCCCATTTTCAATCTTCCCTTTATATAAACAAGCTGTGCGCTATTATAGCGTTTGGTTAAATAGATTCAATTAAGCATTTCGAAATATTCGCAAACAACTTAATTCAATTTCAGAAGATTATCACCCAGTTATTCTTTACGGTGTCGCGAAATTGCGTATAGCAACTGTCAATTACCATTGAATGTCCTCAACAAGAGTTCTCGATGACTCAGTCAATATTCGTCCGAATTACATCAAGGAAGAACAATGAATCTTCATTTTGTTATGTTGTCCTTCCGCTCATGTTAGAGGAAGCGGCGAATTTCCGTTTCACTTTTCACCCCCCTTCACAATCAAGCTCGAATGACTCTTTCCGGACATGGTTTTGTTCAGTTGGCCCCTAAACCATTTAAAGGTACTTGGTAACTTCGTTGACAAATGCAACAAAACATTTGCATGGTGGGTTATATCAGTTTAATTTTCTATTGCTCGTGACATTGTCTATTAAAATGTTCATGGTAATTAGGATTACGGTTGTTATTTTAAGATGAACCCCACCCCCGTCCCCAACTAAAAACATTAAAAAGAAGAAAGAAAGAAAACATGCATCCAGAGGAGCGTTACACAGTATGATTCTTTATACAAAATCGTAGGTATGTTGTCATTCTTTCAAGTTTCACGTTTATTTTCATTTTCAACAAGAAAAATACAAATGATATATATACAATAGATGAATCTCAAATTCCTTTTTACAAAGTATACAAAAGGGATTATAGAAGTGTACATGTTATGTTTCATTGTAAAACAAACAACTTTTATTTATATTATTCTTTATTATGCTACAAGGAATTATAACATAATCATCATACAATTGAAATCAAGAAGAAAGACAACACATGCTGTATATTCATATTTCATCTCCGAAATATTCCTTCCGCCAATAAATTTTTACCCATTTGCTATACACTCGAACCTTTTATAAAAGTGTATTGATCTTATCTTTAAGACACGCATCAATCCATAATGTACCGATGAGCAGAATAATAACATAAATTGTATTTTAGAAAATAAGGGCACAACATCAACAGAATTTATACAAACATGATATAGATATTACTGGCGATGGAAATTGTCATGGGGCAATGCAAGAGCAAGATTTCCAACGGAAATTATACCGTTAATAGCTGGATAAAGACAAATAATCTACTCTGAACGTCAGCTTCTCTTGTTTTAATATTATTCTGTGTAGGGCGAGCCAGAAACTGCGTATCTCCAAGACGACAACCTGTTCCCGTACAACGATCTCTTTATCTGGGCTTTGTTGACCAAGAAGTACGACATGGCGTATTTGATGTGGCAGCTGGGCAGGGAGTGTCTGCCCAAGGCTCTGGTCGGCTTCAGACTCTGCTACTCGCTGTCCAGGATCGCACGGTCGAACTACAACACGGACGCCGCGGACAAGCTGGGTGAACTATCCAGGTTAGGATTTGCCCTAACTCTTCCGCTATAGCAATGACAATCATTAGATACATGTCACTCAAGATTCCCGTAGACAACGGGTCATAGACAAGCCTTATTGATATATAATTCTGACATTAAAGAAAAACAAACAAATCATGTGCTTGATCTAGATGAGACATTATCATAAAAACACCTTTTATCCCCATTCTCGAATCTCCATTTTATCCAACTTCATAGGTTGTACGAAAATCTTGCGGTTAGTATTCTGTCCCAGTGTTTCGAAGAAGATGCGAACTACACGCGGCTATTGCTTTGCGCAGAGCTGCCGAACTGGAGCAGGATGACGTGCCTGTCGCTCGCGGCTAACTTCAAGCACTCCCGATTCATCGCCCACCCCTCCATTCAGCTTCTACTGAACGATCACTGGTATGGACAACTCAAGACCATCCCAGGGATGAAGGTCAGCATCGCGGTTGATTCAAAGTTGTGTTTGTTCTTTCTTACGTTGGTCTACACTTTGCCCCTCTTTTTTGTATTCTTCATTTATCTCGCCATCTTGTTCTCCATTTGGTTGCTTTAACGTTTTTCCTTTTTAGTCTTTTTCTGTCTTTTAATATTTCTTTTTTATTCTTCCTTTCGTTGATTTTGTATTCTGTTTTCTCTTTCTTTGCTAAAACTACACTTGTTCAGCTTCTTATGATTATCGCATGATGTACAAGACATCCGGGATTATTTTCCCGGACAAGCCCCCATCTTGTTATGGGTCAAATCCTGAAAGCTGTCATAATCAATGAATAAGAATTGTAAGTACTTGAAAACTGTTTGTTTGTTTTTATATGTTTCAGTATATGTGAATAGACTGCTCAAGACACTTCAGTCAGGAATATAAAAGTCACCTTTGGCATAAATTTTGAAATTAAGTATTTTAATCGAATAAAGAATGTAACTTTAATTGAATGAAAATATCGATTTGATTGAAATTAAAATATAATGAAACATTCATATATCAACAATTAAAAAAAAATTACTTGCCCTTTGACTTCAGGAGTTCTTCCAGTGGTTGCTCTGCACCAACGATGACGTCGACGATGGCATGGGTGGGGAGTACAAAGTGACGTCACGACGGAACACCAGACAGTTCAGCAACATGGACGGTACCTCAGAGACAACCAGTCCAAAAGTGGTGTGTACAAATCCGTAAAATGTTCTTTCTTCATTACCTTACCTGTTATTTTCTCTATAAATTTCATAATTTGTATCTTATAACGGAGTCTCGTGTCGAGTACATTTAAAAACCTTTTTTGAAGATTTGTATCACTTATATCGATATTAGAAAGTTCCCTTTTACATGGGGAATAATACAAATTAAACACATAATCAATGTTACCTGAACATTAACAAAACGCTTGCAGTGATCAAGATGGAAGAATAGTTAGTATAGCATGTGACTATTGCCTAGGACTTCCCCCATTGTTTCAGTGTTCTTCACACATTTGGTTCAATCAATAAACGTATCGGAAGAGGGCACTTCCTGTTAAATATGCTTCTTTTTGGGTCGCAATTGTTGGAGGGCAAGCAAAAAGAGGGCAGGTAGACCCAGACGATGCCCAAAGAGTCTTTGCAACCAAATAAACAAAATACTTACCACAGTCAAGCAGGTCTAAAAAGACTACTCAAAGGAGACAGAAAGTAGTGAAAATATATTCAACAGGTGTTACATCTCTATAGACAGTTTCATTTACATGCAAACTGCTTCCCATGGAATCAAGTTTAGTGATTACAGGCAAGTGGTCCGGGACCTCATATGCAGGATGTTGCTGGACCATGTTTGGCTGTAATCTAATTTCGTAATCGGTTCCATCGTTTGTAATCCATTTTCTTTCAAAGGCGTACGAAGCGCGTCCCAGTCTGATATGGTTCTCGCTGGGGCAACACGCTCAAGAGGACAGACAAGGAGGATCCAACTCAACATCCAGAGATCTCCGCAACCGTAGAAGGAGTCCCTTCGCCTGTGGGGACCACTCTGTAACGGAAAGGCAGTCGTACTGCGAGAAAGTGCGGATCGTGTTTACCGCCCCCATCGTCAAGTTTTGGATCAATGCGGTACGTACTGTAACCATGAATGTGGAAGAGTGACACGACAAAATATGTGCCGGTGAAAATTGATCCGAGGGTTTTATCACCCATTTTTAGTATTCGAGATCCCGTAAGTTTATTTCCCGGACAAGCCCCCATCTTGTTACGGGTCGAATCCCGATGGTTCCGAGGGTTTTTATTACCTCTTTAATAGGTTGGGATTTGGTTATTGTATTATGATTACATTTTTTGTTTGGGTTTGGTAAGAGTCGTTAAAATCTGTGTTGGTTTATGAACAAATTAATAGCGAAGCAACTATCATTGCTTAATCTAATATGACGTGGAATTATCTGGATTCTGGAAAATCTTCCAAGAAGAAGTGCTTTTACATCGGTAGGAAAACCTCCCCCCCCCCCCCCCCCCTTTAAAAAAATATCTTTTATGATACCTTTATGAAAGAGATTTTTAACGAAGGATGACAATGGTAGAAAGTACTAGAAACTAGCCACTTTGCTATCTCATACGCATGGTAATGACAGTACTTCCGTTTAAAGGATCCACACTCGTAATGAACTTTATCTAGCTAGACTTACAATGCAATACCTACAACCACTGTAAAATAGTCAATGATGCGTTTGCAGTATGTTATATCAGAAATAAGTAGGCTATTCATTGCGCTTCAGAAAGCAAATAATGTAGATTATAATGAAATATCTTATCATGCCGGTACATTCATATTCATTTTCATTCCAGTATGTACCAAAGTGATCCCTTAATGCACATTAAAAGGGACAAACAAACATAATGTATACATAAACATTGTTGATGAAACGTACATTTCCTTTTTCATCAGGTATGCTACTTCATGTTCCTGATCGCCTTCAGCTACGTCGTCCTGATGGAGCTCCCAGATCACTTGACGCCCGTCGAGTGGTTCGTCGTCCTGACCGTCTTCAGTCTCGCCACCGAAGAAGTTCGACAGGTGGAAAATGACATTAACTACTAACATTGTTATACATTTATAGAAGTTGATGTTAATCATGATGATGATGATGATGATGATGATGATGTTGATGACGGTGATTGATGATGATGATGATGATGATGATGATGATGATGATGATGATGATGATGATGATGATGATTATGATGATTATGGCGATGATGGTGGTGTGCTGGTGGTCATGATACATCTAATGATGTTAATAATGATAATGATGATCGTGATGTTAATGATGTTGATGATGATGATCATAATGATGATGATCATATCAACACCAATGAAGATTATAATGATAGTATCAGTGAAGAAGGAACCATATCCAATTGTCCGAGTTTCAGTCTGAGTGACAGAACTCGTCGAACCATCGGGATTCGACCCGTAACAAGATGGGGGCTTGTCCGGGAGATAAACTTACGGGATCTTGTATACTGAAATCAAGAATCAAGAACACAACGTGCAGTTGTATGGGCGAGATGGATGAACATTGTTTGATGTAGAGAAAATTAAAAAATAATATAAATAAGATGGCTGATGGAGATAAGGATGATAGAGAACGACTATCTGCATAATATGCATGATGGTGATAATGATGGTGATCATGATAATAATGGTAGTGATGACAACGATGACGATGAGAGTGGTGGTGGTAGTCATACTAATAGTAAGGTGATAACGATGATAATCGTGATGATGATGATGATGATGATGGTTATTATGCTAATCCTATATAACAATAATGATGATGATGACGCTGGTAATGACGACGATGATGGTGATGATGGCGGGGATGATGATGATAATGATGGTGATGATGATGGTGATGATGATGATAATGATGGTGATGATGATGATGATGATAATAGCAATAACGAAAATTATAATGATAATATTCAAACTATTACCTTAAATGTTTACCTTTGTAACCAAATAAACGGAACAGTAACCATGGTAACATACTTTCTCTCATTTTCTTTTCTCCATAGTTGGTGATGCAAGGAGACAGTGAGATCCTCACCTTCCGGCAGCAGTTCAAGATGTGGGCATCGGACAGGTGGAATCTCTGGGACTTGGTCGGTATCATCACCTTCTTTATCGGTAATTAGTGTTTATAATTTGGTCCATGCGGGCAAAGTTTCACCTTGCAGGATACTTGAGATGTTGATTCAATTATATTGCTAAATGTAACACTATACTCATAGATTCTTGATGATTACAAAATTCGGATGTTTTGACATTGGACTGTTTTGACATTAAGTATGATCATGGTACTATGATGATATGATGATGAAATAGTGATGGTGGTTGTGTCTGCGGTGCAATGAACTTTGAACTTTTTTAATGGTGTCATAGCAATAGTTGCGATAAAAATTGCAACAAAAATGTTGTGACGTAACACCTCGCTATAAGGCGTGCATAGGGGGCTCGAATTTCGCTGTTTTCTTCAGAAATCAATATTATTGGATGGCTATCATCTTGTGATATTTCTTTCAATCCCAGGTTTCTTCTATCGCCTGTGGCACCACGGTCACCACATGGGACGCATCTTTTACACGATGGACATCATGGTGTGGTTCGTCCGCGTGCTCGACATCCTCAGCGTCAACAAGCTCATGGGACCCTACGTAAACATGATCGGCAAAATGGTAGGCTAGCTCGGATGATGATACATTTATATAGCGCTTAATATAATGTTTCTAAGCGTTGAAAAGAAGAAGACAAAATGGGGTTTTAACGAAAACTTATACAGACTAACAAAACAAATTGTTTAAGGGGGATGATCTATTCATCCCCCCCCCCCCCTATTAACGATAGGTATTACGTTAACTACGCCATCTATGCAGTATATAATTCAATTAATAGTAGTAACAATACGAATACTTTCCTGATTTTGTTTAGATGAACGACATGGCGAAGTTCATCGTGATCCTGTTCGTGTTCCTGGTCAGCTACGGCGTGGCGAGCCAGGCGTTGATAAGTCCGATGAAGGTCTGGGACTGGAACGTCCTGAGGCGCATCATCGACATCCCCTACTGGCAGATATACGGGGAACTCTTCATCAGCGATACCGATCGTAAGTGCAAAGATTGTCATGCATAACGGTGATAAATATAAAAATGTTTTTACCCCCTCTGGAATCTCAAATAGAAAAACATAATTCCAATGAATCCCTAACCCTAACCCTACGGTAACACTATTACTAAACCCTACAGTAACCCTAACCCTTGAAATTTTACTTTTCGTTTTGAAATCCTGGACGGGTGTGAACTGATACCGAATTTTCAAAAGTTATAGCAGTCCGGTACAAGAAAATTATTACATCATAACAAAATAAAATAATTACTAACACTCCAATTTTCGATTATCTATATTTAGCCGTAGCCAACTGCAGTATGTTCCCGGTGGAGGGGAAGGAGTTATGCCAGCCCGGTCTGGTCTTGGAGCGTGTCATCATGGGCTTGTACCTCCTCATCGCTAACGTCCTACTCATCAACATGCTCATTGCCATCTTCAAGTAAGTCTAAAGTTCATAATAATTTTAGTCAAATATGTAATCGTATACCTTTCGTTCAAATAGTGGACATGCCCTAGCTTTGGGACAATTTAGATTTTTCGTCCTAAATCGATATAGAATAGACATTAAAACAGTTTTCCAAAAATAAAATTGCCAATAACCAGAATTAACGTGACATGTAAACTGTTTTTTTTTCTTCTTTGGACCCCCTTTTCAGTCTTTTTACATACCTGAATAAAATATATTAAACATGTTAAAATGTGATAAAGATAAATGTATCTTTTTATAGCAATACTTCCATAAGGGTTCAATAGAACGCAAACGGAAAAGGGGAATTTGGTTCAACCAAGTAGCATCATTAGTGGTCCGTTGATACAATAATTATAACTTTTTATAGCACTACTACTAACTGTTTATTGTCTTCTCCATAGCAACACTTTCATGAGGGTGCAGGAGAACGCGAACGAGATCTGGAAGTTCCAGCGGTATCGCCTCATCATGGAGTTCAGCGAGCGCCCCTTCCTCCCTCCGCCCTTCATCATCGTCATCCACGTCTACCTCATCATCAAACGAGTCATGATGTCGTGCCGCCGACAGCGGAAAACCAAGACGCTCTCGGAAATGAGTGAGTGATCATTAATTTTGTTTTCATTTCAAATCCGGTAGATTTTGAATCTCGAATGAGACTCGCCTTCAGGTAGGAAGTCAAATCAGGATCTGTATAGGTGCCACACGCCCACACCCCATCCGGGTCAGTGTAACTCGCTAGAAGAGTTGAAATTCAGTTTGCTTTCATTTGGAAATATGTTTATTTGTTATTTATTTTGTTAATAATCCGTTATTGTTATATTATGTATCCCGTGTTAATAATATGTTTTGTACTCTCTTACCCCAAAAGGGGGTTGACATAGTTAATCAAATCTGACAAAATCTTACAAACCTTACATTATTTCTTTTAAATGCAGAAATCCAGTTGGACAGCACCAGTATGCAGTTGCTCTACAATTTCGAAGAGGATATCGTCGAGAACCATCTGAGGGATGAAACGCTCCTGGAACAACAGTCTGTCGATGGGACGATACAACACATCAGTGAGAGGTCAGTTCTTAGTACAAAATTATGTATGATTGTAAACATTTTATAATCCAAATTTAAAAAAAGAGCAGAGAAAATAGGGTTTCTCCGGGATTCGAACCCGAGACCTCCGGATTGCTAGACTGATGCTCTACCAGCTGACCAGTAGACAGCCCATTCCTGAAACCACTTAGCTTTTCAATGCTCGAGATGGTCAGAAGCTATAATAAACTTGACACGATCCCCGAAGGATAAGAAAGCAACTTAAGGATATGAGCGCGGCATCGCGGAAGTGATTCAGCTTTTTGTATAAATTATATCAAATATATTAAAATCATATATGATTCATTAAAAAAAGGATATATTGATGATATTTGTGAACAGTGTTCGTAGCAGTAGTTGTAACAGCAAACAAGACGGGGGCTAGGGGCTGCTGTCCCCTATCGTTTTGGAAATAGCCATATTCGGACAAAAGGCGCCCAGAGGAACTTTTGTGTTGTGTTTGGTTGTTACGATTTACATAACTCATCGTTTAATATAGATATAATTGGTTCAATTATTATTTATACGATAGTTTTAATAATTATAGTCTCAACATTGACATTGAATTAAACAGCTTTTATCTTGTGGGGTTATCTTGTGATTAAAGAATACATTAACGCGTAATGAACCTGACATAATGATGATACGTAATTTTAAATGAAAATGAGCACATACAATTGGGGTCCGTCGGGAGTCGAACCCGAGACCTCCGGATTGCAATAGAGTGGTGCTCTAACCATTGAGCCACAAGACCCTTTTTATTTGTTTTGTTATTAAAGTGGTGGTCCTGCACTGCTGAAAAGTGCTTCGGAGAAGGACCACCATTTCTGGTCTTGTGGCTCAATGGTAAGAGCACCAGTCTAGCAATCCGGAATTCTCGGATTCGATTCCCGGCGAAGCCAAATTACCATTTGCTCAATTTTCATTTATATTGTATATTTCTGGTCAGTTTTCTCTATCTTTGAATACGTGATTTTGATTAACATCTGTTCCCCTTCCCATGCATGCATGTTTCCAGGGTCGACGCGTTCACGATCCATTCGGAGGAGCAAGGTCGTCATGACAACGACTCGAGACGGAAGCTGGACATGCTGACGGAGCGGATGACCAACCTCGAAAAGGCTGTCCACAATTTCATCACAAACCATCAATGATGAAAGAAAAGATCGTCAAACTTGCCGAGGAAAGTTGCAGTCTCGAACCAACAAGTTATTTTCAATATTAGTTGGTGAAAGCAGTCGTAAAACCACCGTTTCGATATCATTGACCAACTTCGAAAAGACTGTGCACAACTTCATCACAAACCATGAATGATGCAACAACTACAAAAAAAAAAGATCGTCACACTTGTCTTCCCAAGTGCCATCTGCCTGTGGAACCAGCTACTACTGAGTCCCAACAAGAACAGCTCCTACACAATAATCACTTTATAGCAGCGAGCTGGTAGGATCTAAGATACGCCATATCTAAGAATCAAAGATGGTTATTACTCGCACTTCCACTTTTTATGACTACCTGTTCAGAATATATTTTCTTGGCTTTCTCTCCTGGACTTCTGTAGGTTCGTTCGTTCATTTGTTTGTTCGTTCGTTCGTTCGTTCATTTGTTCGTTCGTTTGTTCATTCGTTCATTCATTCATTCATGCATTAATTCTATATTCATTCATTTATTAATTCATTCTTTCATTCGTTCATTCATTCGTTCATTCCTCCATCCATCCATAATACATTCATTCATTCATAAGAACACAAATCATGCGCAGGATATATTTTATTTTCAGTTAACTTTGACTCGCCATCATGGCGAGGTTTATTTACACGAAAACAATGTGTTAATATCTTCCAGTAAAATGGGAAGAAATAGGAGTGTGGTAGAGAGTGTCACAAATATAATATAAAATAATTTAACCCACAATACGAACAAATTACTACAACAAAAGTCACACAATGTAAGAAATCTACATTTAAAGTGATTCACGTGATATTGCTTGGTATAATATTTACCCTGTAACAAAAGTCAACGCTTTGAATGACATTAAATATAAATAAAACTTCCTTTCTAGTATGTTAAGTTACAAAAACAGGAAGTGATAGTTGAACAAAATTGAACGCGCAGGGAAGAACAATGAGCAAACGGGTGTACAAATATAAATTGCACCTTTATGTCATAGATATGAAAGACCTAGCTATTTAAGGCACGTTACATGTACGGTATACTGCTTTCTTTTGATAATACTGTATATCAAGCTGTAGCACACAAAAGTTACATAATCAAGTCAAAAGTTGCTTCGTTATTTATTGACTTTGGATTGAATTATTACCGATGGAAGTATATACTGTACTTAGTAGTGGCTTTTTATGTGCATGTTTCTGTCATGCTCAAAATAACTTTGTTAGAGAACTCATCAATATGAAATGGTTAGGGCATGCATGTGTGTTTGCGTGGGTATGTACTTGAATGTGTGATTTATTATGGATAGGATATATAGTTGTATTTGTAGGATACACTGACTAGAATATGTGTAAAATATTATTTGTTTTTAAAGTGTCTATTTGTTTAATTTTAAAAAACACTTCCTCTTGCATTATAATATTTTTCTTTCTTAACCGGGGTCAACACCAAATAAGGCTTATGCTCTTCCAAGTTGGCCCCACATTCTCAATTGATTTAATTTGCTATTTAATTCTAATCGACATTTATTTTGTATAACTTATTGTAATAATTTATATATTGTATCTTTTGATGTTTTTATGAAGAATGTAAATAAACTGAAATGAAAAATGAAAATGAAAAATATCATCAGAGCTAAGTATACATATTCAAATATTTATACCCGTTTAGACAATCTGTAATTGATGAACACTCGGATACACAATTATTCAGATTGAAAACAAATCCCCTTAAAATGTAAATCCATGAGTCATGGAACTTTTCTCATATTTTAAACCACATATCCGCTATAACTTATCTTCAATCATAATAAACAAACACTAGTGGAAAGTGTGGCTGATATATAGTTTAATTTGCATGCTGATGTAACATGCATGTCAACATTTCGCCCTATTTATAGATATATGGAAATCATGATTGTTTGTATTTATGAAAACATCGTACATAAATTGAAAATGAAAACCAAAACATTTTTTACAAATTAACTTGTGCAATGATTCGATGTTTAAAAGTAATGTTCTTTATAAATGACCATGTTTGAAAATTATATAAAATGATGAAAATATATTTGACCTATGAAATTAAAATGTATTATCTGTATGTTGAGTGTTTAGCCCACCTATTTAGTGATACCTTCATGCACGTTATATATTCTACATATCATAAGTTTATACAACAATGTCAGCACCTGGAAAATATTGAAACATAAATACTGATTGTATATTTGTATAATTATTATGTTTATGACTACACAGTTATCAGCCATATGAAACATATAAATACATAATAAATATATACAAGTTAAGCACTGCATAATTACAAATGTACACAATAACATTACAAAGACACTTCTTGTATTATTTTGTCAACGAGAATAGAATTAGCGAGTTTCGACTACTCAACATTTTAAGAAACACAATTTCTTCTTTAATGGTAATTCTGCAGTTATCCCTCGATCAAAATTGTAACTGTACCCAAATCTTCTTCTAATACAAAATAATACTTATTGTGCTACTCAGTGGCAAAGCATGGTCTGCCTGATTGGGCGAGCATGAAGATTATGGGGGGGGGGGGGGCACATGCCCCCATGCCCCCGGTGCTGCGCCACTGATGCTACTGCCGAGTCAGTTTAATGAATCCTTGACAATGAATTCAATATTCCATTTCATTATCACAATTTAACTCATGTAGTTTTTACCGTGTGACATAAATGGTTATGAACTTATGATACAAACATTGTACTTTTTTTGTATGATATAAAAATTGACAACTATACAAAAATGCACTTTAACCAAAGCTTGTCAAATATTTGGCACGACATATGATGAATATTATACGCTTCATACAGACAACCTTTTCATTGTTTGTAAAATATTATACAAATACATAACAAAAGTTACAAACAAAAAGCATAATGAAAGCACGTGGTGATTAATAGGCTATCAAAATTGCATAGCTCTGAAGAAATGCGTAAACAAGTAAAACAATAACAACAATATATGAAAAAAAAAAAAAAAAAAAAACAAGTCATGGTACAAATAAAGTTCAGCTACGTTCTCATTTCATCGGGTGAGAGTAAGAAGGGTGTTGAGTCGATTTATGGCTACCATTGAGTTCTGCATCCATCTTGTAGGTTGAAGCCCTTTCTCTGTGATGCCATATTTTAAGCTAATAATCATTTCTAGTTTTGGGAATATTCATCCAAATTAAAAGAGAGCTATTAGGGTTTCTACAAGGCTCCAAAAACCTAAAACATGATTGCCCAAAAAGTGTTTTTGCGCTTTTCTTTTTTCTCAACCAACGATTCCTTGGAAGCACATTACTTAATTTCTGCTTTGTAGACTTCCTGTTCAGTATTCTGTTATAATAGATGGGAGGTTTTGTTTTGTACAAAGAGAAATCGAAATTTCTTTTAAAAGGAAATACAATTTTCATCCAAAGGAAGTTCCAAATTATGCATGTGTTTGCTTTATAGACAGTTAATTTGAAGCATATATTCATGATAAAAAACTGTTTAACTGTCTGGAATGCATAATGCCCTCTATATAACAGAAAATATATTTTCAGCCTCATGGAATAAAATGGTATTAAGAAATAAGCTTATCAACTGCAACTGCAATCTTTTAACTTTCTGGAAAGCATAACGCTCTCTATACCAAAACAAAAAAAATATGTATTTTCAGCCTCACGTATAAATAGTAAAAGAAATAACCCTTTCGACTGCAGCATAAAATGAACAGCACATAAAACATAACAAACATATCATAGAGTAAGAAAATAAATAGACGAATACATGTATCTAGTTTAATGATTGTTAACCCTTAGGGGACTATTTGGTTTTGGAATAACGCACAATTTCCATAGACCCCAGTCATATATAACATGTGTATCTTGATGATAGACGTACAACGCTTAACCCATTCAGCACTGTTACTAAGAACATTAGGGATGGAGTCTATGTAGAATGCATTTTATGCCAAAATCAACCGTCTTCATGTACAGAGTTAATACAGCACACCATTGGTAGTCGGTACCATCTTAAAGAAAAATAATCTTACATATTAATGCCATCTTGTTATAAAGAGATATCTTGTGAGATATCTTGTGAGATTTCTTAAGAAATTTCATCAGACATTTCGTAAGATAAGAGATTTCTTTAAAAGTTTTCCAGATAAGAGATTTGATAAAAAGTTCTGAAGAAAAGAGATTTCTTTTAACATTTCATAGGAGAATTCATAAGAGATTTAATGAGAAATCTCTTACGAGTGATTGTCTGAATACCAATATTTATAATGAAAACAATGCCATAATAGGTTCTTATAGTCTTCTCCTGTAGACCCATACTATTGCACAACTTAGAAAGAAAGAATGCCTATAAATACCCTGTATAATCTGACTAGGAAAGGTAGATTAAATTGCGAAACGGTTCTAGTGTTGTCTGAATATCAGACTATCAACAAGAAATCACAATCATAATTCAACGACGCATAAATAAAGTAATACTTTTTATGAATACTTTTATTACTCTGCATTAGTTTGATAAATATAGGGGGATTACGATTATAGTATAGTTTAAAAAGCATTGTATACAAAGCAAATAAATTAAATGCAATGAAGTTCATCTAAATGAAACAGATAATTATGGAATTCATTATTTTTATGTCGGCTCATGCTACAAAATTAACAAGCCTAAATAATCGTTATACATACATGAAATACCTGCAGTAAATAAGACTATCATCAGTCAATTCAGGTATTGTCATAATTATGATTACATGTTTAAATTAATTTTAAAAAAAACAGATTGTCAAGTGCATTTTGTCGCAACAATTATCAAAATATACATATCAAGCGAACATACAAATAATTCTAGTATTAAGATTTCAAATTCAACAAATCCTGCATGCTCTATCTCTATAAAATATCTAACTTTTTTTCATAAATTCTACTTGTCACACAAATATTGGAGGTTTTATCATCCATCATTTGTGATTGACATATGCCTTCTGCAGCTACATGCATGCATTCATCATCATTCTTCCTATTTTACAGAAATAAAGCTAAGAATTCATTGGAATGTTACAAAACTGTTTTAGCTGACATGACACCCCATGTACAATATAGAATAAGAATCCCAAATTCTGTTCTATGCATGTGCAGGACCAGAGATCCTACAAATATGTTAAATGTCTTCGAGTCCGTCTTACATTTTATCTCATGAAGCATGCATGTGCTGGGTCATTGCCTTTCTGTACTTTGTCTTACCAAGTTTTGGTTTAGAGAAAATTTGATATCAATAGTTCCACAACATTCTTGATAGACTCAAACGGAGTTCAAAAGATTTCTCAATGAGTAATGCACAAAATTTGTCAAATAATATAAACCTGTGTGCATCAAAGTTGTAAACTTGTTACTATTTTGTTTAGATGACTTACATGGAAGTAATTTCTAAATCACATTAGCATGTAGACTACGGAAAAGATCGACACGCATAAGTTATTAAACTTATAATCACAATTATGTTGTTGTTTCAATGCTCATTCCCCACTCATGTCTCCATCAGCTATGATCTTTCTTTGGAAGTACTTTCTAAATCATTTTTAGCATGAAGACTTAGGGTTATTAAAATATGGATGCAAATAAATTAGTTTAAAAGTAAGCTTTGATATTCGATATCAAAATTATTATTTTGGTGAAGTGCTTGATCGGGGTATGGGGATACCGATTAAGGGGTGTCCGGGCGCGCCCCTGGGGTACAGCACACCCTGGTATAGCATGCCGTTCAGTTCAATGCCCATCACTAGAGAGTTGTCGCCTCGCATCTCAAACATGGGCATCCCCGTCTCTGGGTGAGCTGAGGAGGAGGAGGAGGAGGAGGAGGAAAGATGTGGAATGGAAAAACAAAATTAATATATATTTATATACAATATTTTAATGGAAATATGGAAGGGAAAACAACATTGATGCATGCATTGTGTCATGTTTGGATGAAAATATGAAAAGGAAAACTAAATTGATTTATATATAATGTTTGGAGGAAAATATAAACAGTACATTAAGATATTTAGTACATTTACAATTTGCATTTATGCCTTGAAAGTCTCCCTGAGACACTTTCAAATTCAAGCATTTCAATCATAAATACTTTTATAATGAAAGAGAAATTTGGATAACCAAAACCTGTCCAGTGCTCCTATTGCTAATACAAATACACCAAGGTATATGTGAGAACTGCTAGAGTTCTAAGTAAGTTTTGAGGATATGGACAATGTTAAATAATGCTACTATATCCCTTTGATTGCTTCTCATGAATATATTATCTGAAAATGTCTTTAAAAGTACCTCTTGCGCTGCTGACTTTGAGGTGCGCTGTGGGCATCATCAGGTGCTGCTGCTGCAGCTGCAGGAGGCGTTGATGGTGCTCCTCCACCAGGAGGGAGCGCTTGGAGGGGGGCGGGATTGCACCCCTCTCGGCTAGCTCAGCCAGCATGGCGGAGTGGCTGAGGGAGCCCTGGCGGGGAAGGCCGAGTGGCATGCTCTCGTCTTCTGTTTTCAAATAAATAGAGAGATAAAATATGAGTGTGAAATAAATGGAATAAAGAAGGGAAAAAAGGAGAATTTGCAGCTAACTAAATGAAATGTAATATCGAGTGTGTTTTCTGCAAAAAATCTATTATAATGTTTAAGAGCCCCAAATAATTTGTGTGCCCCCCCCCCCTCCCCAAATCAGTCCATGCTCTATATGCCACTGTCTCTTCACTACAGCACTACTTCATCATCCAACTGGGTAATGACCTTATCCTTCGGGCTTGTGTCTGGTTTATAATAGTTTATGACTATCACAAACATAGAAACGGGTCTTCGGGACAAACACCAGCACAAGGGCTTTTTCTAGCTCAGTTAGAAGAACATGGGTGTAGCAATCTGGAGGACTCTGGTTCAAATCCCGGGGAAACCCTATTTTCTATGTTCACTTTCATTTATATTATATATTTCTGGTCAGTTTCCATATGTTTAAAAGAAATGAATAATTACCTGGCGATGTCGATGGTGACAGCCTGGTTGGAAGTGTGGGGATGCGCGACGGATGCGGGATCATGGTTGGCGGGGGCGACCCGTCGGGGGTGTGCAGGTCCAGGCCGTGGTGGAAGGCCAGCGTCGGGGGTCGGGGGTGCATGTGGGGGCTGTGGTAGGTGGGGCGACGCCCCTCCCGCCTGTTGCCGTCGATGGCATTCTGCAGCTCTGACGGGGAGCTGAGGTGCTGCTTCTCGCACTCGTACGGATAGAGATACTTCATGTACCTGTAGCAATTCAGGAGGCAAACAAAATTGATATTTGAGACTTCAATCATACACAGATCTTCTGACTAGCAGGTTTCATAGAAAAAGAACACTGTAAAGCTGCGTTCCCATTAGAGCGAATTTCCGCGGCGATTTTTTTTTTTTTCGCAGCGAATTATTGAAAAAATCGCTCTGAGGAGTGATTAAAAAAATTCGCTTGCGAATATTCGCCATGTAATATGAATAATATATATGAATAATTGATGAATAACACTGATTTGGTAAGTGCAAATGTTCACGGCGGAAATTCGCGGCGGAAATTCGCTCTAGTGGAAACGCAGCTTAATACTCTATACTTAACAGGGAAAAAATGAACATTTATGTAAGATTTGATCCCCTAGTGACAATATAAGATTTTGACTATGATCACAAAAAGAGTTCCGGAATGCTTTTTAAATCAATCATAAATATCTTCATAATAAGGGGGAAATTTGAAATATCAAATCCCATTTCATTCTTCTGTTACCATAAGCCAAACAACAAGGTTCAAAAGAAATGTACTGTGTGGAAACTCAGAATAATTTTGGTTGAATTTGACAAGTTAAATAATGGTGAACTCATGAATACTCACTGCGTCCTGAGTGTGAATGCAGCACTGGTGATTGAGGCAGGTAGGTTGAGTCCCTTGGTGATCTCCCTCCACTGTTTCTTGTTGATGACCTCCACCAGGCCACCCTTGGCCACCACCAGGTTGTACAGCTCATAGAGGTCCAGCACCTGTTTGGCCATGATCGGGATCCGGTTCACGGGGGTGCCTGCATCAGACAAAAATCAGGGAGAAAGTTTAAGAATCAATCAATAATTACTATAACAATAATCATATAATTTGTTTGATTAAGATCATTTCTTAAGTGTGTCACAATGCACAGCTCATACAGGTCCAGCACCTGTTTGACCATGATCGGAATCCAGTGCACAGGGGTGCCTGCATCAGACAAAAATTAGGGAGAAAAATTAGGGAGAAAGTTTAGGAATCAATTAAATCATTACTAAAAGAAAATCATACAAACACATTTTATTAAGATAATTTTTTTATGCGAGTCAAGATGCACAGCTCATACAGGTCCAACACTTGCTTGGTCATGATCAAGATCCGGTTCACAGGATATTGATAATTCATAACTTTCAGAAACAATTCATTTTAAAGACATATTTTAATTTGACTTTGTATCTTATTGTGTATAGACAACAAATTATAGAGAGGTTTCGCAATATTTATAACTAATTTAAACTTTTAATTAAACATCCCTTATTAGCAATTAAATAATAACCAACAAGTTTCGATGCCTACAATAGAAAAGAAATATGAAGAAGAAAAAACCCATCTTGTCTGAATTCAACGAATCAATTGGGGCTTAGAGGGCAGATTTAATGTGATGACATGATATCGCTTGGGGGGAAAATTAAGAATCTGATCGTTATGAAGCACTCATAAACACCAAGGGATGGATTATGAGTTTGGGTGTGATGATTGCTCAAATTATCACATGTACTTGCTGATTATGAAAGCCCCAATTAAGTAGATTGAAGGGTAGAACAAAAATATGGGTTAACGAAAGCGAGCTAGCACCTAAATCTAATCAACCATCTTGCGATGGGCAGGAAAAGACGCATAAAAGTGTGCGCTATTGTCTCAAACTGAGGATCGGAGGGGTGGAAACTGCACATCAAAGACCTAATTCATATACGCTGATAGAGGAAGTCGGCTTAATTGTACATCTACGATATAATAAGAGCCCACTTAACTAGCAGGGCGAAGACAAAAGCATCCCATGCACTACATATATGCGGGGCTTTCTGTGCAGTGCGGAATCCTTGCAAATTCTTTCACACAGGCCGAGATCCTTTGTTCAACCCCAAAAAACTCTCTTTTATTAACAGAAGTCTTAGAAGATTAGAAGTATAAATTAGTCTTCCAAAGCTGATGATTACCAGGAACTTTGTCTTTGAATGCAATGTTGTGTATTGGGTACATGGCTAATTAGAAAAGATTGGGAGCTAGGGGATTCATTTTCTTTAACTTTGTAAAGGGGATTCAAGCATATTTTCATAGTTACCAAGGATTCCTGATGAACACTTTCACTTCATCCCCATGAATATATTCGCTCACTCTCTTCTTCCAATGCTCTTAATCCCCCTCTCTCTCCCTCTCTCTTTCACTCTCTACGCAAATATAACGTCATCCAAGACAATTTTCTTTTATATACTTCTTGATTTCCTACTCCACAATGGGAATATAGGAAAGAGAAAGCCTCGCCTCGGGCAGTCTATTTTTTGTTCTCCCCAACAAACAACAAAATCCTGTTCAGCGAATCAGCCCGGATCAAAATACCACCACAATGCAGCCGATCAATAAGAAATTGATGGAGGAATTGGGTAACCACGAGTGGTGGTGTGACAGAGACCGGACAATGGACTGGGGGGGCTCTCTAGCTTGTAACGCCTTTGTCCCGCGATCCTTAATTCTAATCGCTTATCCTGTCAGCCCATTGTCCAAACCTGTCGATACCCTTTCTCTCGGCCCTTTTCTGTGCCTTCGGGACATATGTTCTCGGACAATCGTTAACATGCTCTCCCATCTGTTGGGTGTTGAGCTTTCTCTTCAATCCATATTGACAATTTTTTGATCTCTTACTCTCCCTTTGTCACTCTGCGGCGTCGACCACAAATGGCAATATTGATTTTTATTTTTATTGTTGCATCAAACTTTGAAGAGAGTGAGAGAGGGGGGGGGCAAATGGTAAGTTGGACTCTTCTACCTTTGATGACTTTTTACAAGAAAATTTTGCTTTGCAAAAAGTGCCCCAAAAAATCATCATAAAAGAGCTAGCCCTCAAAAATGTTTATAAAGATCAATGGAAACACACATTTTTAGAAATCATGCATGCTGAGCTTAAAAAGTTGCCCCTGAAAATAAGTTTGTGTATGGTGTCGCTGGGGTCTAAATATATTCAGGAAAATGGTTTCTCTGATTATATCTTGCATGGATTCTCTGCTTTCGATTCTACTGCCAAGAACAAAATGCTCATCAGTTCCAAAAACTAAACTTACTGCTCTAGCTATGTTGAAAGAAAGCGGTTTATTAATAGCCTTCAACGAAGTGTTTGATTGTAAATGAAACGATATAGAATTGACCTAAATAGTGTTAAGTAATTTAATGAGGCATGCTCTAAATGTGACATTTCCTTGGATGTTCACACCGTGACCATGTGTGACCAAAGGTTGAACGGCTATCTAAACTCGATCACGACACCTAAACCGATAACTCCGGGAAACAGGGGGTGCAACGGCGCTCACTCGAATCGCATGCTATTTCCATGAATGCATCCACGTACTAAAATACAGTTTTATCTCCACCGTCCATCCCAAAGCCACATGAAACTGAATCAGTTTAATATTTTGACAAAAGCGACTCTGGGGTTCTCATATCAATGGCGGCTTTTCATCGAGCCAACCTGTGCGTACTTCCCATAAAGCATTGGGTTCGTGATACGCTTAACGATAAACCATATCTCCGACGGACAGGAAAGATTTCTATCATTTCACACTTGTTGAAAACTATATGGCCATGTTCTCTCCTATCATAATCATTCCGATTTTGTTCGTCTATTTTGGACTAGTTGTTTATTTGCGGGTTATTATGTTTTTCTTTCCGGATGGTTTCCACTGCAACCAAGGGTGAACTTAATCCCGCATCTTTCAAGAAGAGAGAAGAAAAAAAAAGTGTAATTTAGAGTAGAATCATGATGCAGGGATATATGTATGCATGAAGATAATTGGACTACTTCCCATACTGGGGTCTGGTTTCATTGCTATCTACCTAAGCAAAGTTATGTGACTCATTATTAGACAAATCTCTGCGGTGGAATGATATACATTCCGGTAATGAAAAGTGAGAGAAACGCTTGAATTAAAGAGAACACTGAAATTGTTAACATACATTCCATATTTCCAAGTAGTATAATGTTCAATCCCAAAAAATTATATTAAGTCATGACCTGTACGTACATGTATCCCACTTTCTATTTTTAACAACAAAGATTTTATATACTGCATGTATCATGATAAATGAAGAACTTAGGTTCAGTCAATATTTTAATGAAATAATGAATGAAAATATTAACAATACATTCAAAGCAAGGGGAGGGGAGAAAGAAATATACATATTTGTTTCCAAAGTAGCATTTGAAATATCAATTTCCTACTGCAGATATACGCAAGTTTTATGACGATATGCAGAAAGGAAATATATCATAAAGCAATTTGTGCCCCAATATGGAAAACGCCTCCTAGACTATCACAGCCACAAAGGTCAATGAAACGACGACTCCTGAACTTTCAACCAGATACGTAGAGGTTAAAATCCATCCATAAATTATACATAATTATATACCTACATGATCTTTGCTTTAGTCCCAGCTAGAAAAGCCAGTAGATTGAAATGGGATATTACTCTTCGTACAACCTGTTTCCTCAAGACACTAAATCATTCAATTATCCAGATAGATCTATGAAAAAGGGAACAAAATTGTCCTTTCCTGACCATCAATAGTTGTTCGCAAGCCCCAAAAAGCCAAAACACACAACACACACACACACATGTACACAAACAAAAACAGATCATAATTTCTCCGCTGATTTCTCATTTCTGGGTTGTGGCTTTTTCCTCCTTCCTCCTCCCCGAAATTTGTCACATCGTAATCGTATCGTCACGACCAAGCCTTTCCGTCTTTATTCAGCCCGAGAAGTCATGTGGTGGTTATTCCCATCCCCGGAGTCCTCAAATAACCTTAAGGGATAATTTCTGTTTACTCATTCATCCATTCATTCAATTCAATTCATTCATTCGGTCGTAGATTATTCGGTCGGATCCCTAATTTCTTTTATCGAACATAAATTACCAAACGTGTCCACCTCTTCTTAATTTGGACACCCCTAAATGAGTCACTTTCTTTGTTCCGTATTACCCCGTTTCCTCATGTTCATTGAAAATTGCAACGAGTTGTTTTCGTGTAAAGCTAGGTTCCCTTAGACAAGGCATTAAGATATTTTAATGCAATTTGTCTTTGTATGTACTCTGAAGAAAGTGCTATATTTAGGTTTGTTTTATTATTGTTGTAAAATGATGTAAATCTTATTGACAAATATTGCAGTTCCCATGTTAAATAGACAATGTTCATGAACTTTGTTTTCATAACAAATTTTTCAGCAATTTAAAAGTGATTTCTTAAATAGAACTTCAAATAAATTCCTTCTTTTTAATCATGAAATTGGGAAAATATCATTTTTAAGCTAATGTCCATAACTGAAGTATAGAATATGTTCTTGAAGTGATTGTTTCTAAAGACATTATCAGCATAACTACCTGTACATGTATAATACCTGTCTGACCAGCAACAACAATGTCTATTTTTTACATAATTTTACTCACATGATTAGGCTTTTTAATTATTAGTAATTTAGAATACATCCCATTTTGTCAAAAGTATTCCTCTTTAAAATTCTCTCAAATTTGGCTCACATGATTAAGCTTTCTAATTATTAGTAATTTAGTATATAGATGTACACATCCCTTTTTGTCAAAAAAGTATTCCTCTTAAATGTTCTCTTCACCCATGCAGTTTCCCTTAACCTTGTGATATGGATATGGATATAGATTGGGGACAATGTGCAGAGGTTTGCAGAGAGACGGGATTAAACTCTTCTGTCAACTCATTAGTTTGATGCCAAAAAGGGAAAACGAACTGACCTGACAAACTGAAGAGCATCCAGATTCAAATCAATTTTTAAGCAGTTAGTGAATATATCCTGAATGTGGTGCCAAATCTTTCCATTTTGTTTTTAATTGTTTTATTACCTGCTTATAATCCCAGGGGTCTTGTTGTTCTTGTGTTTAAGAGAAGAGAGAGAGAGAGAGGTCCTTGGAATGAAACAACGTTAGTTAGGTCAGGAGAGATTAAGTCTTCAATTAGTTTCGGGTATCAGGTTTTAAGTTCCAAGTTCATTCTTTCAACAAGGTTAACATTTGAAGCAACATTTAAAAAAACATTTTGTAACATTGATGCAAAAAATATCTGACTATGATTGAACAAGTCTATTGAAAGATGAAACAAGTACAGTAGCAGGAAACATTTGCTGTGGAAATGGAGGGATCCACAAACAAAATCATAGCTTGCAGATCGCAGATAATTGATCAAATCAACTACATGTAGCTTGTAATTAATTAAGGAGGGAGGAACCTAACAACGTAATCAAAGAAGGCTGCATATGAAGGCATATTATTACATGTAACATTTGCAAGCTGCTGTGTTCATATTTTTTGTGTGTATCATGAAAGTAGAATGATATTACAATTTCCGCTAATCTCCAAGGGGTGTAGAAATTTTAATCGTGTTGGATAACAGAAATAAATAACATGAATGTATTTATAGTCATGATTATGAATAGGCTATAAATGAAGAACATATAGGCCTAGATACTTAAATACATTAATAGTGCAATGCATCTCTACCAGCCTAGCTGTACTAACAAACATACTCATCATCATCGACAGGATAAGGTACCAGCAGTATCAAATCTATCCAATCAATACCACATTTTAGTCATCGTGAACAATTTCCTAAATACAAGTAGTTAATCATTAATGGAGCGAGGGGAGGCATTCACCTTTTGCATGTCATTCATCCAATTACGCAAAATATGATTTGTTGTTTTGTTTCAAGAACCCCGAAATGCAATGCGATGTAATGCAATGCGTCGCTGGGGGAGGCCTTAAGCTCCCTTAGTCCCCGAATAATTCAATTTAGGTCCAGGATACCTGGGAGTCATTATCCATTTCTCTCGGAATTAATCTCATAATTAACCGTCGCCCAATCCAGCCGGCCGTTAGAAAGGCGTAGGGACGAACTGAGGAGGCATTAAGTTCCATCCTCGATGACAAATGACCACAATGCCCCCACCATCCGAAGGAATTAATTAGGACCATGCGGGGCTATGCAGCCTCCGTTCGTGAACATTTTGGGCGTGGCCCTTCTTAAGAGGAAATGCCCCAGAGTGCCTCAGGACTTTTTAACGCTGGAGTGCGGGAGCTGGCGAAGGGGACTGCACCGAAAACAGGAATCGCTCTTTACCTCATTAACTACCTCTGCTTCCGCTACGTCCGCCTTTCCTTAACACCTTCACTACAGGAAACTGGTGAATCGTGAATAAACTCTACATGGGAAATGCACAATCTTGTTGGCAAAGGGTTAACGGTTCTATTTTGTATTTTGAAGTAGAGATAGAATATAAAGCACATTGTTTTACACTGTCTGGAGCTCTAGTTCATTAACCAACACATTGTAATTATAATGCATTGATTTGATACAGTTTATACCAGGCTCCATGCAGTTTACAATGGGTTAGAAGAGTTGATACAATGTGAACGTTGTAGAGGAAAGCAACAATCTGCCATTTAACTGTCCAGATTATTTATAACTTGTAGTCATAACAAATGGGCTCCAGTTTGCGATGAGTTAAAAGATCTGATACCATGTGAACTTTATAGACGAAAGCAAGAATCTGCCATTTACTTAGTAACAACTGTCCAGTTTAGTTATAACTAGTAGTCATAACATCGCCCGGGATACTGCCAAAACTTTTACATAGAATCTCGAAATACGACACTCGCAACTCATCGGAGAGATTAATCATTGGTATAGCATCCCATCATTTTTTTTTCTAAGACAAGGGGAGAGTGAGGTTGGTGTTTTCATCGGAGGATATGAATTTGAACTAGAGCCCATAATCCCCTTTTCCTATGTGCTCTAAATCATCCAGCCACCTTACTCCCCAGGAGAGTGTGCCATTTAACCCATTCTCTACCGGGATGTGGTTTGCCATGTCTTACTCACAGCTCGACACTTCATTAGCACTTACCCGCTTGCCCGGGGCTAGTAAAAAATTGATGTCGGGAAAGTAAAATGTTCATAAATGGCCTAATTTGGTTGCCCGATCGGGCATCTAACTCTCCTGTTCAACTACAAGATAAATATTGTTTCCTTATTATTATGTGTGAATCTCATAATTTAGAAACGAGGGAGAAATTTGCAATTTGATCAAACTATCGGTAGCACAATTAATTTTTTTTTTATTCACATTGTTTTTTTATGGGCAAGTAAATTATCTGTTCGGGCAAGTAAAAAGAAAAGTTAGTTTGGATCGAGGCTTGATTTAACTCTAGATATGGGACATGACAGAATCCAGGAATGGAATGGGTTAACTTAGACAACTTGATCTAATCAGTTGCTAAGCCAAAGCCCCCCTTATAATGCACAGGTGAATGAGACAACAGAAAAACACAAACTTTCCCAATTACCCTAATGAGTAATTGATTAGCGGTGTCTGCAAGTTCACATGAAGATTTATTACCTTATCGGGCGCGGTAATTTGTTTGAGGTGAAAAATATGTGTATGGCCCTTGCCATAACACTTACGCTTTAGTGGTGAAATCAAGTCTAATTCGATTAGAGAACTGAAACTAGATTTGAAAACAGCATTCTCCATGTCGTCTGAATCATTTGGGGAAAGTTTCAAGGCAAGCAAATTGTGGTGAGCCTGCACTTTGAATAAAGAAATTCAAGTCAAATTGCATCTTTTATTCCGACTCATTCAATAAAATGTGCGATGCCCTTGTTTTTTATTATCACCAATACCATTGCTCCCCAGGGAGTCGAGATGGTACACACAATTTTTGCGGGCTGGCATTGTATCTTATGACCGGGTAATAATATTTTAAAGCGCTTAGAGATATTTTATATAAGGCGCTATATTAATCAAACCTATTATCATTATTATTTATTATCACTTGCATATTTTCCACCAGTAATAACATTATAGGACTTTAAGACTGATCCAAACTTGAAGACGCACAAGGAAGAGTTCAAATGTTTACAGCATATACTATGGGAATGCACTTTCCCACCAATTGAGACTATATAATTTAGAATTTATTCAATTTAAGATAATCCTTCACTTGAGTGACATAATAACTCAAATTCATTTGTGGGTTCAATGATCCTATTCAATACCCCTCCTCCTCATCTGCCTTTTTATCATTCCTAATCCTTCTTTTTTGTTTTCTTCTTCTTTTTTTTCTAATCCCTTTTCTGTTAATAACATAACATCACATCTAAATGTGGATATATAAGACAGTGGGTATTATACTAGTATAATATATATAAAAGAAAGATTATTATAGAGGTGCCCAGTTAGGGATTGATCTTTAAGGATCTGTGAATATAAAAAGAATGTATTATAAAAAAGAGAAGATAGCGCTCAACTGTTACTTTCCCATGGGCAGTGGGATAACTGGGATTAATTTAAAGCCCACTCAGGTGGTCATTGACATAGAATCAATTATCTATTCATAGTGAGGAACCCCCCTGTATTAAAGTTCAAAGTGGAGATGGAGGGCAGATTATACTTAAATATATCGAGCAAGGATGAGAAGTTGAAAGGGAAATGTGAAAGGCAAATGCAATTGATTGCTACTTAATACCCTTCAAATAGCTGAAAAGAAGCGGGAAGACCCTTGTCAATAACCACAAAATGAAGATTATCTCTTCCTTAATACTTTAGGAGAAGCCATTTGTTTAAGACTGCTTAAAATACAAGGGGGACCCACGCACCCAAATATAATTGTTTGATATGTGAAATATATATTGATGTATTCACCAATACATTCAAAAAATTGATTAGTGTCCACCAACTTTTAAATATAGAATTAAGAAAACAAATGTTTCAAGAGATATTTTGTTCAAAATTGAAATACATGATAACTGTACATTTTGGGGGGATTTTTGCCCGGCTTTTAATTATCTCTGGTCCAATTTATTCAAATGTTATTGAGTAATATAACACACTAAATTTTCAAAAGATGGCCAACAAGTTAAATCAAACGTTAATATAGATGCCTGGAAATGCAGGTAGACATGATTTTATTGCTTACAAGTTTAAGGATAAATGTAAATCTTAACTTGTGACGTGCTACAGTTAAATATATTTCTAGATCAATTGCAAGATAAGATTTGCCTAAACGGTTTTGTCAACCAATAAACAATTTTACAACACAACAATATAATTGTATTTACTCTGTTATCTTTATTCTAATTTCGAAGGATACCAATTAGCTGATATCCCTGTTATCACTCAAGTCTTTAAAAAGTATCCTTCAAATCAAGTTACCGCCCAAGAAAAAAAAACATTACTGTAATTTAAGGTAATTGGAAACTAATTCAACTAAAATAAGTGTGGATGAAGGGGATTTTCTCCGTATAAACCCACCTCTGCCACCTGCAGCTAGAATTCATAGATCAATTTGGTGGGGAAAGGTATTCAACTGATTCTTTTATTATCATATAAAACCAATCTTACCAACAAGGACTAAAATAGAAGATATATATTTTGATATGTAAAGCCAGTGAGAAAAGCAGCAATTTTGCTTAGATCTACGTTTTTCTTGTAAGTTTGTTGTGCAATTTCGAGTGGCCTTTGTGTTCCAGCCCACCAGTATATTTCCTGTTTTTCACAGACCTCTTTTGTAAAACATCACACCATCTTCAAGTGAGATTGAAATAGACAGAGAGAGAGAGAGAGAGATTACATTCTTTCTTCCTTTTTATCGCCAAATTCCAATCTTCTAAAATAAATTCTAATGTATTGAATCATCATCTTCTTCTGTGACTGCTTGTGAGAGAAAGTAAAAATTTGTTTCTGTTTTTTCCCTCCCCTTTCTCTTGTTCAGAAAAGAGAATAGAAATCTTCTTTGATATGCGCGTTTCTGGTGGGCTCGATTGATAGTGGAGTGGTCCTCTCTCAGAAGCTACTAGGTAAACAAATCACAGTACCAGTAGCAGTAAACATCCCCTCCTTTCATTCAAACTCGATACAGTTGTACCAAAAAAAAAAAAGAAGTAAAAAAAAGGGTAAAGAGGCCTACTGGTGGTGGTTATGCCAATTCAAAAGGGGGAAATAATTTGGGTGGATGATAGCGCAAGAGATTAAACCCTTCAGAGCTGGATGGAAAGAGGGATGAAACCTTGATTAAATACAACCAATTGTCATGGTAAGATCTTCTTTTAAGGGCGGGGGGATTATTAGATCTTATTTTTCGCCTACAGTCCACCACTATCAATCAGTCAAGCAGAATTTGCGGGCACAACCAGTCGGTGACTTGACAAAAAAAAAAAAAAAATGAGAACAATTAAAACCAAATTTTTGTTGCAACCGTGAATGGGGCGGGTATTAACGGAAATGAAAGAAGCACTGTATGTCTTCTTGATTCTTGATTCGTATTGTGCCATTCACTGTCATGGTGGGACTGACAAACAACCATCTGACCAGATTTCCACTTTCGCTGTTAGTTTTTCGATTTAGCACTTGATGGAGAAAATTGGGGTGGTGGGGGATTGAGGGGGGAATGGGTACTTTGTGGGGCAGCTTAATTTGGCCGAGCTTAGCATCAAGTTTGAGACTTACAAGCGAAATACTGTTTACACCGCGAGGATTTTCACCTCCAAGAGAGAATTCTGTTTCAAATTTCTATTCCCTTTTGAAATTCAGTGTTTGCTTCTGAGGTCTGTGAGAAGATACAGATTGGGCTATTTGAAGTGCACAATCAGAGGCCATTATTGTTTGATGTCTACTGAATAGGGTTTCATGAAATTGGTAAATTACCAAAATGGTACGGAACGACAAAAACAACTTTGATCTTCTGTACAGATTGTAGGTTTCATGAAATTGAAATGGCGCAGAGTGAAGAAAACAACTTTTCCAATACTGATCAATATGTGAAGGCCTATTTGATCCAACTATCAATATGAATTGCTTTGCAAATCTCTTCAAAACATGATGCGTCAATTGGTAAAGGACTATTCTTTTTCTCATTCCCTCTATGCAGCTCGAAATCGACAGCCAAGTATTTTAATGTTGAATTATAAATACCAATCATTAAGATTTATTTGTCTTTTGATATTGTGCTTTCACTCTCATGTAGGAAAATGAAACTTAATATTTTAACATTTAATACAATCTCAAGAAGTAAGTTCAAAGAAAAATTCTGTAAAAATGACGGCACAAAAAATATTTGCTTACTAGTGTATCATAGCTATTTTTATATGTTAGTATTAAAATACCTGTCCTTCCCAGAACACAATTCTCACTGATAGATAAAGCAGCTCAGCTGCAAACTTAACCCTTTAAAACCATGTGTATGGTGTTAAGGTGTGTATCTATGGCCACTGGATAGCAAATTTGATTTCTAGTTTGAAAGTTGAGCTGAGGAAAGAAGGAAATTGTATATATATATCTGAAATGATATAGGGAGGAAATTAAAGCTCTTGCATTGAAAGATAAATCTGCATGTACATGTAAAGTATGTTCTACATTCTTATATATTTAGGAGACCCTTTTTGTGTCCATTGTGCCCGCCACTTAAGTACGTCCGTATCATGAATTCACCGCATTATGTGTAGATTAGTCGGGATAAATGTCCACCTTTTGTGGAGCTGTCTATTTGGGCTGTTGTCAGGGCTGAGATCCTATATTGGTTGATGGGGATAGAAACGACGGTGAGGCTTCGTACTGCTTTCGCTATCTAAGTAATAGACATCAACTCGTTAATCAGGATATTATTTGAGAAGCGGAAGCACTTGTATGAATCCGTACAACCATCAATGTGCTGAAAAGGGGATGTTTCTTATCGTCACATGATACTGCTTAATAGGTTTAACATTTAAATCCATACTTACTTGCAGCCTGGGGAAATAAAATTGTACTTTTTTGAGAGCCAGGTTCTTTTCAAGCTTGCCTAGAGCTGTATAACATGGAATTAGCACACTGAAAATTATTTTAGATCTAAAGCACAGCCCCTGCCTATTTTTTAAAAACTGGTCATCCGATGTACATTTAACAAGTAGTTACAATGCATAGTACATGTATTTTAGTAGGTCTAGCAAGTGAGTTCTAATTTTGCATTGAATTAATGTGAATCTGCAATAATTATTAGTATTAAGATTTCAGTGGTAATTCAAATCTAGACAGAATCTGTTAAGTCATTCATCGTATTCATGCTTCTCTTAAAAATTAGATTGACAAATCGTAATGGATACCAGTACCAGTACATGCAAATGACATCAAGATACATGATTGGTTAAGTGGGTTTAATTCAGCGAAATATTCAGAGACACTCATCTTGAAGTGTTGCTAATTACTGTTTGAAGAAATGGTAATTACGGTATGAAGTAATACACACCTGATGTGGCTGGTGCGTTTGTTTGCGCACTGTATTAATATCTCCATCCATCCATCCATCTATACTCAATGCTACTTGGAGATATCTCACCCCAACTTCATTAAGATTATGCATCCACGGTTAAACCCTCTTTAATTTCCATAATTTATCAAATGGATTCCTGATTTCCCTCCGAGCAATTTAGTCATTGAATTGAAATTTATTTCCAATTAGACATCCTTTCAAGTGTTTACCTGTTCAATCCCACTGTAATTAATTCTCCCCATATTCTGCATCTTGTATACAACAACTTTACATTGTAAATGGTAATTTCTTTCCACTTAAAAACCACTTGTATTATGCAACTTTGGACGACTCTTAAACGAGATTCACTCATTGCTATTAAACTCGGACAAAATGTAATGAATTCCACAAACCTAAAATGGGGTGTATAGTAATTTTGAAAGCATTAATATGTAAAGGATTTTATGTTTGTAATGTTCAGAAGTGGAATCTGGTAACAAATAATAATTATTGTTGAAATACACTCAGTCGGAATTTCTTTAATTCTTGCAAAAGTTGCTTGCAAAAGTTAGCTTTGCAATTGTAACTCATAACTATTGATCAGTGGGAAAAATACACTGGGACTCAGGACAATTTAGCCCCCAAAATGCCGAAAAGAGCCCCCGGAAATCATAAAAGAGCACCCATAAATTTGCATCTTATATCTATTTAGAGTGCTGTTTTCATTCAAGTGGGCTTGCAAAGTAGCCCCCGAAAAAGTAATTTCATTTTTTCCCCAGTACATCTATTAGCATGATGTGGAATATGTGTATGAATTAGAGTGACAGATTGCAGCAGATTCTACATCTATAAAGCCTTCATCGTTAAGCAATTTAATTGATATTGATTTGGATTTGTGTCGGGACCACGTCATCAAGCGCCAATGCATGGTCAGATTTATAATGGAGTGAAATTAAAAGGGTAATCAATAGATTCAATAAACCCAAATCAGAATTCAATTCTGTACAGTATTCAGGGTTTAAGTGATGCTTAAAGCAGGGCACGACACTCGCAGTGGCCCGCTGGCCCGGGACCAGTAAAATTGCACTTCGGGCCAGCAAAAATGTAGAAAAGTCATATTTTGGTGGCCCGATCGGGCAAGCAGATTTTCATCTTGATATGGACAAATTTAGAAAAATCTTGCATTCTTCCATGTAATGCTTCATCTATAATCAACAGTTTTGATCAGGAAAGAGTAATATTATTAAAAGTAAAAAGTTTACTCATGAAATACAATTTTCAGGCCAGTAAAATTTTCTTTCGGGCCACCAGAAAGGGGGAAAAAATTATTTCACTGGCCCGACCGGGACTCGGACAAAAAAGGTAAGTGTGGAGCCCTGCTTAAAGCATCTATGGCTGACATTCACGAATATACAGAATGAAACAGAAAGGTGGAGGTTTGCATACAGTATATTATATTATTTTGAAAAAATTATGACATTATTTTAATATGAAACGTCCACATTTACCAATCTTTTTAAAATATTTACTTGTGTTTGTAGTTACTAGATTCCTTTAGCATATAGGAACATAATATTTATTTTATAAAGTCCTACCTCTTTTCTGCATAAAGCTGAAGAGTTCATCTAGGAATTCCTTTCTCCTTGGGTCAGATGATAGTTCATAGAGCTGTCAATAAAAAAAAAATACAGATTGGCTTTAAATATAAAAATGCCAAACACCAATCTCGCCTGTTAAAATTGCATTTCAAAGGACCAAGTGGTCTATCTGCACATACACCTTAATGTAGTCAATGCTAGAAATTAACTTTTTTGCCATGTGGCCCAGACGGGCCAGTCGAAACATAATTTTTTCAAATTCTACTGGCCCGAAAACTAATCTGGTGGCACAAAACTAATGCTGTAACCGATCATCGGATCGGCATGCCGATCCCGATCCGATCATGGTTGATCGGATCATTTTTGCCGATTTCCGATCATGCAGAAAAAATCGGAAAACAAATCGGATCGAAAAAAAAAAAAAAAAAAAAAAAAAAAAAAAAAAAAAAAAAAAAAAAAAAAAAAAAAAAAAAATCGTTTTTTTTTCTTTGAAAAATGATCCCCAAAAAACATATTTTGGGAATATAAATTAATACCGAAGCAACATATTATATCTATATGAATAAGCCCAAGGTAATCTTGTATGGTTATGCTTTCATTTAAAACTGATTACCTCTCCTTTCACAAAATTTCGCGCCGATTCTGAGCTTAGTCCCATGTGATTCTGAAAGGTTACGCCAAATTGATCAAATGGGACTAAGCTCAGAATCGGCATGATTAATTTTGTAAAGGAAGAGGTAATCAGTTTGAAATGAAAGCATACCCGTACAAGATTACCTTGGGCTTATTAATATGGATATATGTTGCTTTGGTATTAATTTATATTCCCAAAATATGTTTTTAGGGATCATTTTCCAAAGAAAAAAAAAAAACGATTTTTTATTTTTTTAATTTTTTTAATTTATTTTAATTTTTTTATTTATTTATTTATTTAAAAAAAAAATTTTTTTTTACCGATCCGATCCGATTGCTGCGATCCGATTTTCATCGATCAAATTTTGCCGATCCGATCAAACGATCCGATCATCAAGGTCAGTTACAGCACTACACAAAACAAAGAAAAACATTGGAATTTATGATTAATGAAATTTGGTAGCCCCAAAGCTAATATCAAGTGGCCCTGACAGCAAAGCCTTTAAAGCTTGAGCATTTTGGGCCATTGAGGACCAGGCCTGGATTGGTTGTACTGTACGCAGATCTCATCTCACCTGTTTAAACTGTTCCTCAAAGGACCACTCTGTCTGCGGCTTGTCCCCGTCTCCTCCGTCCAGACTCCCACCTCCGACCTTCATGTCGTCCTTGAGTCCCAACTCCACGTCCATCTTGGAGAGACTGTCCTCTTTCTTAATCAGCGGGTGGGCTGCCTTCATGTAGGAGTGCGGGAGGTCCGGGCTGCCCCCGTGCGCAGCCTGATGGGTGACGTACGGTTCATGGTCCCCATTGTGCATGTCCCCGTTGTGCATGTCCCCGTTGTGGATGTCACCATTTGTGTGACTGTGGTGTGGGGAGAGGTCGACGGGGTCGTCCAAGCGGCCCCCGGACCCGAAGCGGCGGTTCTTGCTCATCATCTGCTTGAGATGGGCGTTGGCCCGCATCATGTTGAGGTCGATGTGGGCGTGGTGGGTGGCATCGTGGGATGGGATCGGCACCACCCTTGATACTCCTCCATCCACCTCCAGATCCTCCTCCTCCTCCTCCCGCATCTCCTTATCGTGGTCGGAGTGATTACCATTCACCATCCTTTCCTCCTCCTCCTCATCCTCTTCCCGCTCCACCCGCTCCGGCCTCATCAGCCTCCGTCTCTGCTCATCCAGGAGGATTCTCTGCTCCTCTTCCTCCTCCTCCTCCATCAACTGACGATGCTGCTCTTCCACCAGCCTCCTCCTCTGTTCCTCGACGATCCTTCTCTGCTCTTCGATGATCCGTCTCTGCTCCTCGATCACCCTCCTCCTCTCCTCCTCAACGCCCCTCTTGGCTTCCTCCACCACATCGGCCACTTTCTCTGCCGACACCACCTCCTCCTCGTGATCGCCGACCGCATCCACGCTCATCTTTCTGGCTTTGTCCGTCTCGTCGTGTCCGTTCTGGTGGATGTAGCGCTCTAGGAGCTCCCTTCTGGACATCTCATACACATCAAGGTGCCTAAGTGACTGAGTGAAGAAAAAAAATGCATTTGTCATTGTGAGCTTAATATGATCATGGTGATGGTGGTGATGATGATGATGATGATGATGATGATGATGATGATGATGATGATGATGATGATGATGACGACGATAATGATAGTGATGATGAATATAATTTTTTTTCATATATTACATTCAAATACATACATTTTGGATCATTAAATAATAAATAAAAGTCTTCAAATATTGAGATCCATATACATTATTATTTATAGTTCATGATATCATCATTGAAAATATATTACTAATTTCAGTTCAGCAATTACAATAGACAACCAAAATATCTGTAAAATAAAATTAAATGTAAAATTTGTCAAGAATAAACTAGAACTGATCAAAAGAATAAAAGGTAAAAGCTTCAAAAGCTTTTAAAGGATGACAGAATTAAGAAATACAACAATTGTTTGTATAAGTTCTACATGTGTTTTTGTTGTAATCATTATTGTTGTTTTAAATGTTTATGTTGTTGAAGATGATGTAGTTGTTACTACTACTAGCTGCCTATTTCAGTAACTGACACACTTACCAGGTGTTTTGTTGAGGCACTAACCAAAGAATCCATCCCAAACAACAAATCAAAATTCCAGTCAGATCTTTCAATCGAACGCAGTATAAGTCGTAACAACAGGTGCAAGAGCAAGTGCAAGTGCGTGGATCCCGTGCCCCTTACGGCGCTAGTATAGTAACAGCTGCCCCCTTCTTCCGCCTCGACTGACCGGGCGGTGGTTCACCCGAGCTCCGCTAGAAATCCCCGAAGTCACTGGCTGGCGCGATCCGATACACTTGTCCACCTCAACGCGCGCGAGCTGGCATCCAAAGTTATCAAATAAATTACGAGGAATTAATAGATGAGTTGCGGATGGATGCTAGATCAGCTCACCGAAGGATACAGAAACCCTCTGTTCTAACTAAGCCGACATTTTAGAGAGTGCGAACAATTTATTGATGAAAATTCCCCGAAAGTCACTTGTTCTTGCTTGATGATGATAGAATAATACGCGTCTCACTCTCACTACACACACGACTGACCACCACGAACCGTCAAGTGATGATGTTCGTTCGCGTGCATGCAGATCGGATTCAATGGGATGTTTTTACCAACACGGCCTGTTCCGATGATTAGTGGTACATGTACCAAAATTCAATAATTTGTGTTATGTATCTCGTGATACCAAGTCTTATCAAAGTTAACGCACAGGTGCTCCCAATTAAAGATTCACCCCAGCTTCGGCCAATGAGAAGCGTCGCTGGTAAGTTCTGCGCATGCGGATTACGCACTTGTTCCTCAATTATGGAATTAGAGAAAAATAGAAGAAAGGGAAAGAGAGAGAACAAAAAGTACATCGACGCACCGCTTGTTACTCTTCCCGCAAACTCGAATTTCCGATTGCAATCAGAAATAGTTCTTCAAGTTCATATCAAAGGTTATTCACGGGGAATCGTCTAATAAAGGTGAATTTGTCGAGCTAATTACTCGGAGGGCCTATCGCACTCTATCACCGTTCCCCCAAGAGGAAGTTTTAATTGAAGAAAATGCATTTTGAGGAGGAAGCGCCATTATTTTCTGCAGGAGAGAGAAAGAAAAAAAAAGTCTTTTGTACTTTTGTGAGAGTATATTGGGCGGATTATTTCTCACTTCCGCACTCTAGCGTCCAATATCGCATGATAATGTATGACTAGTGTAACGCCCTTGGAAATAAAAAGGCCCGATGCGAGCGACATCGACCGGTAGTGAGTTGTTTACTACGAGCGAGATGATTGTGTATTGATTTGTTGATCTCGCGCGCTTAGCCCTAATCACGCTGCTAGTTATCATTATGTATTCCGTGTGTGTTTTTGATGCAAGATAAACCTCTAATGGCGCACTTCCATTCTGTAATTGAAAAATTTCCGAGGCAAAGTCGGAATTACTTCACATATTTTGTTTGCCCCCTTTAATTGCCCGCCTCTGACTTATACTACATATCCGAAGGAGTTTTGTTTTCATTCGCCAGGCGCCTGTTTAATTTGGTTAACATAATTATTGCGAAGCACCTTGCTCGGGATGAATTAGCCAAGTTGAGTTGATCGTTATTATGACCGACTATAAAGCAAGTAAGAAAATATGGACTTCTCGCATTAAAGTGCAATGCATCACCCTCTTTTTACGCTAATCCCCAATTAGTTTCAGTTGTGATACTTTGAAGTCATATTTCTTGATGGAATAATACGTTAACAAAACGAATTAACTATTAATATTTAATTTGTTTTCATCTTACTATATCCTTGTTAGTTCATGTTTGCCAATGTATTATGTAATTATCAGTTAATGAATCGAATTTGCCACATGTGAACTGCAAGGGCTATTTATTTATCATTTCGCAGGCCTACTAAACAAAAATAGTTATCATAATTGTATTACTATCTTCAATTGTCATCATATTTTGAAAAGCTTGCATTTACGGCACAGTTATAATACCCACATGATGAGTTGAATAATAACAAATAGTTCAATACCATAATTAAATGACATAACAATGTATACTTTCGCAATACATGTAGGCTACAATTTGTACACTTCTCGACAACAAACATCATTATTTTATCGCACAAACAATATAGTTTACTAAAATTGTATTTACAGTATATCGTGACTCTTTGGATGCAATTTCCCTGCATGTTTCTCCGACTTTTATTGAGCAATCATGGTAGTGATGGAGACAAATCGATTATATTAAACCCATCATAAAATATCATTATAATCTCTTCATCTTATCTCCATATTCAATTAGAAAGAAAATTGATATTGCAATTGGGCGAATAAAGTAAGGCGAGCAATAACCGTGATGTTTTACTTTTCAATTTTGTTATAATACAGTTTTGACATATTTTATTCTGCTTTGTCACCTGTTATAATGTATGCGTAAACAGGAGCATGCATGATGACACGATTTTGTTTATTATGGTGTCCCTAAAAAAAAAACGAAACCCAAGTTTGACGGTTAATTTCTCGAAATGTGCGTCAGAATTGTACACATCACTGGAAAGCCCATATTATTGTCATCCATATTATATATATGACACCATAAAGATCATTACAACATTACGCATGCATGACTGATTAAAGACAATCTGAATTGGTATTGTCCGAAGCCAAATTGGTCAAAATGATAGACGGCTGTTATATACATTTGTTTCATGAGGCTTTTTTCATGACAGGAAATGTGTAATTTAACATTTTATTCATTCAGCAAGCGCTTTGCTAATTTAATGAATTAATTTTAAAAGAATATGGCTGATAATAACTTAAGTTTTCCATTAAATCGTTATCCCTGCAAAAAGGAGCCATTATTTGTCAATTGTTAAGCTTTTAATGTGCCCCGCTTACAAGCTATGCTTTCAAGGGGCACCTCAACCATTAATTTGTTGATTTTCTTGTATTTTATGTATTTTGATGTTTGGTTGAAATAAAATGAAATTGAAATGGAAATCGAAGTTTGCCCGGCGATGCAGCTAACAGCAGAGCGGAGCGTTTTTAATACTAATAATTATGTAGAAGTCGCCTATCATGTTGAACAATTGGGTTTCTGAGAGTACCACTTCGGATTGTCTAATAAATCAGTCATACGTGATGTTTAGATTATTTATGGTGTCATAAGGAAGACGAGAATAATGAGCTTTCCAGTGATGTGTACAATGCTGACAATAATGCATTATTCATTGAGAAATTAACCATCAGACTTGGGTTTTGTTATGTACGTTGACACATAATAACTCACACGTTTCAGTCCATGATATAAGGTTCTTTTGATGCTTTACTGGTTAATATTGTAAGTGGGTTTTACAAGAGACGAGTTACCATAGTAACAAGTTATCGTAACGTGATCGCTATCGATATGGCTATCGATATCGTCTGCATACACTACAGGTTTCGTTGTTTTTTTAGGGACACTCTGTACATGTGAGTCAATAGCTATTTTTCTTATTACAATGAATACATTATTATTATTAGTAGTATTCACGTGTGTGCATCAATTACAAAAGAGTTGGTCGGATGTTAAAATGTTCTATTCCATGTATATATCCACTTTTACTCTGTGGTTATTTGGGCAAATGAGAATGTTGATTGGTTTCTTTCTGTTCTTTTCAATATGAGATTTGCATGACTGTGGGTGTTTGTAAACACGGTAATTTGAGGATTTGTAATGGCCAGCTTAAAGATATCACTTATGCCAAATGTGGCAAACTGAGAACAGCACTATATTATTTTAGGGGGTGAGGCATCACCCCCATTTTTTGTTTTCATGATATTTTCGGAAATTGACCTCGAGTCATCAGAGATAATTTTAGTAAGGCAGTTTTAATTTGCCTACTTTTCCCTTTTCACCTCTTCCCAGGAAAGTGTAATTATTAGATCGGGGAAATCGCGTTGTTAATTAGTCGGAATAAGAGGCCATGCAGGTCAGCCCCGCCCCCAACAAAACAAATGTTGTTGATCTTGTATACACGCCCAAATAGAACCTCCTTGGACCTTGGTATATTATGAGGGATGAGAATGAGAGTATACAGAAAATACACATCAGGAGAGAATCTACTTGGGAAATTGGGCAAAAAGATAAACAAGGACATGAATCTTTCTTTTAACATGATTAGAAGAGAAGAAGGACAAGAAGAATATGAAAGGTGACGGTGATGACGATGATGGTGATGATGATGATGATGATGATGATGATGATGATGATGATGATGATGATGATGATGATGATGACGACGATGGTGATGATGATGATGATGATGATGATGATGATGATGATGATGATGATGATGATGATCATGATCATGATCATGATGATGATCATGATGATGATCATGACGGTGATGATGATTTTGATGATGATGATTATGACGATGAAGATTATTTTGTACTAATATTGTTGGTGTCATTAATAACTACCTGTCATATAGGCCTTCTGTAATACATCTTTTCATCGCATATAACGGAGAAAGTAAAATGTTGTTGACGAAAGGGCGGTTCAATGTTTACCGCCACCAACAGTGCTCATTATTTACTAAAACAGTGAGAAAAGGAATCGGCTTATCCCGACCGCAAAACTAAGATGAAGGAAGAAAAAGAAAACTTAAATGAAACCAGTTACCCTTTTTAATATTGTTTGATGATCGCGCTAAATCCTCCCTTTCACTCAAGATAACTAATCATCCCCCTTTTCATACTTTTCCCGCTTTTCATCGATGTGTAACCATCGAGTGGTTCTCAATTCATTGGCAATGAAGTTGAGAAGGGTGTAGGGAGGACAAAAAATAGAGTTCTATGGTTGGATTAATCCCCCGCAAGACCGTAACGGGTGATCAACGGTATTCAGTTAGCAGGTAATTACGTGTCTTATATCTCTTCTTAATGGCGTAAGTATGGGGGAATGGGGGAAATAGCCCCTCCCAACTCTCCCCGGAAGAATTTTCGCCGTTATATACTGCACCCCCTCCCGTGTGCCAGAAAGAAAGAGGGAAAGAAAAGTATACACAATTCCAATTTCATTTTCATTTCTCATAGGGATCATGCTCCTGGTATGTGCTCAATCCCCCCCCCCCCCCCCCTCCCCCTCTCCCAACCCTTAACCCCCACCACTGCTCCGCCTTCCCGTTCTCTCTTTCATCCTCTTTCATCATTCATCATCTTGCATCATCCTAGCTCCTCTTTGTGGGACGATTAGCGATGACTGACCAGTTGCCCACCTGGAATAATTAGATTCTATTATCTTCTGAAAGAGAGTTTTGGTATTTAAACAAATGCTGCTTATACCTGCTCTAATTAATAGTAATAGTATCAATCTACCTTTATTCCCACATTGTCAAGAAAAGGCGCATTTTCCCTTTCCCCCCCCCCCCCCCCTTCCCCCACCCCCTCCTAAATATTCAACATTATCATATTTAGCACCTTTCAGTTCCATTCGCTTCGATTCATTTATTTACTTCATATTATATTTAAACTATAATTGTAAGAAATAAAATACAATCGGACATAATTACATTATTTATGAAAAAATAAATAATATAAAATTGGTCACAATGAATACAGATACAACAGATACAAAATAATATAGATCTCCATAAATCTCCAGGCTTATACAGTCACAAATTGTATATTATATATTTATACCTTTACTCTGTCTTATATCAGTTTCACGATGCATTGAGAAAATAAACTTGGGAAAACGAGAAAAGTGACCCCTAGTGACTATATAGTTTCCTCTACGCGAGATCACTATAGATTTGGGTTTGTGGCCACTAAGACAGTTTTGAATGTATTTCAACTAATGACAAAATTGCCTTTTTGAAACCACTGCGATTGAAACAACTCTCTGATCTGCTAAAAATCCAGCCTTTTCAGATGATAAAAGCAGCTTTTTAATGAATCCCTATACATTTACTTTTACTTTTTACCCCTACCAGCACTCATTTAAACCAACCAGCTCCCTGGTACCAGTCCTCTCATAAATGCAAAAAAAATACAGATTTAGAAGCCATAATAATGACAAGAGAACCCCTTTCACCTTTCATATAACAAAAAAAATGCACGCAAAACACTTAAGTTTTCGCCCGAACTATTATATATAGTTCTCATGCACCATATACATGACATATGCTCCCCCTTCTCGGATAAACCATGTTTATACAGGCTTTATAATTAATGGCGTGGCAATTTGCCCCAAATGGGTCTTCAGAAATACTCTTGTCGCATTGAATTATCGAGCGCTCCCTCAAAAGATGATCCTCCGTTGTCATAGTGACCTAACGCGCCTCGGATCCGTGGAGCGAATCGGATTTGGGATTGTTACCAAGGATTATTCTACCCCCTCTAGAATATATTTCGTTGTGTCCACATCGGGGTTTTAAAACCCAAACTCTTGGGTCCTGCGAATATTAAACCTCTATGATGAGGGGTCATGCAACACTAACGAGCCAATCGGTTTTCACTTTTCAAGGATTTGAACCCCCTCTATCCACGAGAATGTTTATTTTCCTATGTCCACATTGGTTGTCTAAAATCCAATCTCTAGTATATGTTAAGGGGAGGGCCAACGTCGAAAAAGTGGCTTCCTTAAAGGGGACCATCAGGCAAAGAACAACACATTATTATATGTGTTGGTACCGTTTTGAGATATCAAATAGATAACCAACATTTTGCAAAGGGTTGTGTAATTCATAAACAAAGCAATTAATTTCCACCACTTACGGAACCACTACTATTTCCTGGTTCCACCATTTGCGAGTGCGCCAATGCTATTCACGCGTACGTTTGTATAGACAATAGATTCCCGGGCGATTCGTTCGCTCTGCACACATAAGTAGTCGCAATTCAGACCACATTAACGCATGCTTTAGAATGGTGATGCGTTTTCCAATTATATATTTGTTTTCTGGAAACATATTTTTGTGAACTTGTCGATGGAATGGAATACCAAAGATGTTACCTTTCTTTAATAAGAATATTATTTTGGGGTGGTGGTACCCTTTAAGGACTTGGGTTGCCAGATCTCCACAACAAGTTTAAACCAATTTTATTTGCAAGTATTTTTAATGAGACAAATTAATTCAGAGGTCTATCCCAAGAAATTTGTTGCGAACACCTCCAAATCCAAGATGGCGTCCAAATAAGTAGCCGTTTTGACTTGCTATAGACAATTGGCGAGATTTCCCAAACCACACCTGAAATAAGCATAATTTTGCAGTCATATTAAAGACAATAACATTTCCTATATTCTGATACCAAACACAATGGGTTTCAGGATATGTAACACGGTAATTTTTAGCACCAAACTCAAATTTTAGGCCTTTTCCCAAAAAAAATATGAAATTATTGATTTACATAATTCAATATATATCAATAATTGCACTAGGAGTTGAATTAATACTTTTCAGAAAACTGTCCAGTTATATCAGCAATACTCTGTGAAAATTTCAAGTGTTTACCGTATCTGAACAAAAAGTTATCATAACTGGAAGTCAGCATTTGATATCGACAAATACAGCAAATTTGTACGATTTCGAACACTATACAGGGTACCCCAATAAATGTAATTCTTGTTTACGGACCTTATTCAAGAAATGCTCCTAAATAATGATATATTGTTTATACCCTTTTTTAGCAAAACCTTCAGTTTTCTTCTTTTATGTCATAAATATGCCGCCATCGGTTTGCAATACACGAAAATAGAGTATCGGAAATTTCACTGCAATAATAAATCCATCATGCAAAGTGCACCATGTGCACGATTTAGTGCAAAATTCGAATGGGAGGCGCTCGTCCTTTACAGTTGGATCGACCATATCTGGATAATTATGTTTATAACATGATTATTATTAGGAACACCACAGTTAGCTAGACTTTTTCAGGGTTCGATGACAACTTTGAATAGGCTATTAGGTTTATCGTAGAATAACTTTTTGTATCACCGTGTACATTTGTAACCATAGTAACAACAATAGAAATACAATAAATCATACAGTTGTCCTCAAAATTATTCATACCCCATGGAAAATAACATTCCTTTTTAGATTATTCATTTGTAAAAGCTTTTATGTTGGTACTTCTTGTGTTTCTTTTGTCTACTTGTTGCTATGCACAAATCCACATATGAGTTGGCTAAACTTCATTTGCATAATAATAGATATGGCCAAAAGTTATATTTTGCTCATGTTCAGAATTATTCATACCCCTGACAATACTTCAAGAAAAATGTCCTTTTTTGATAGTGCCCATTCGTTTCACTTCCTGCGAATGTGCTAATATTTGTCCTGTAGTTATTTCAAGATGCTTTAATGGATTAAATACCTTTTTTGATGACCAAATGTTAAATAATGATACAAAATAGCACCTTTCCAGAAGAGTAAAAATAGAGGATAAAGCGCTCTGGTCATCCTCAGTTTCTGATCATCATGGCCAAGAAGAAGGAGCTCAGTGATGACCTACGCCAGTGTATTGTGATATCACATAGTGTATGAAAGGCTTATAAGGCCATTTCAAAGCAGTATGATGTCCCTATGACAACTGTCCAGAGCAAAATCAACAAGCACAAGAGGTTCAACACTGTTAAATACCTCAGTGGGCGTGGCAGGAAGCGTAAGGTGTCCCCCAAACTTGCCAGGAAAATCTGCCGAGAGCTCAACAACGACCCCCGGATCACAACCAAGGCCCTAATTGAAACGCTTGACCAGGCAGGGACGAAGGTGTCACGGTCCACCATCGAGCGAGTCTTGCACAGAGGAGGTCTCCATGGACGTAGGCCTTGGAAGACGCCGCTGCTCAGGAAAAAACATCTGAAGGCTTGCCTGGCCTTTGCTAGAGGTCATCTGAAGCAAGATCCCAGCTTCTGGACAACCATCCTGTGGTCTGAATGGACGAAGATGGAGTTATTTGGCCATATGGATGTTGAATACGTCTGGAGGAAGTAAGGAGAAGCATACAATTCTCGCTCGCTCGATGGTGGACCATGACACCTTCGTCCCTGCCTGGTCAAGCGTTTCAATTAGGGCCTTGGTTGTGATCCAGGGTTGTTGTTGACCTCTCGGCTGATTTTCCTGGCAAGTTTGGGGGACACCTTCCGCTTCCTGCCATGCCCACTGAGGTATTCAACAGTGTTGAATTTGATTTTGCTCTGGACAGCTGCCATAGGGACATCATACTGCTTTGAAATGGCCTTATAACCCTTTCATTCACTATGGGCAATCCCAATACGCTGGCGTAGGTCATCACTGAGCTCCTTTTTCTTGGCCATGATGATCATAAACTGAGGATGACCAGAATGCTTTTCCTCTATTTTTACTCTTCTGGAAAGGTGCTATTTGTTATGATTATTTAACATTTGGTCAACAAAAAATGTATTTAATCCATTAAAACATCTTGAAATAACTACAGGACAAATATTAGCACATTCGCAGGAAGTGAAACGAATGGGCACTATCAAAAAGGGACATTTTTGTTGAATTATTGTCAGGGGTATGAATAATTCTGAACATGAGCAAATTATAACTTTTGGCCATATCTATTATTATGCAAATGAAGATTAGCCAACTCATATGTTGATTTGTGCAGAGCAACAAGTAGACAAAAGAAACACAGGAAGTACCAACATAAAAGCTTTTACAAATGAAGAATCTAAAAAAGAATGTTATTTTCCATGGGGTATGAATAATTTTGAGGACAACTGTATATCTGGCTACTACAAGCCGCATTGTGCACACTAATGTTCGCGTGAACATGGAGGAAAACAAATCACATGTGAAATAACACCCTTTACCTGCTATTTTTAAGTTTTTAAAATAAATATTTGTTGAGTTGGTATATTTTTGTCCATAATCGAATGTTGTTACCATGGTTACACGAGTACAGTGTAGTGCACAAAAATAAACATTCGGCTTGCTGAGGCTTTTCGGTGTTGTACGTATTAGTTTAGCAATTGAGTTTGTTTTGTTTGAATACTGAGTCAGACAATTTGTATAGACCTTTATGGTCTCCAGGTACATGACATAAGATATGAAGGGCATGAAGGGTGCATATACATTGCGATCAAGATGGTGTTCGAATCTAGATACGCTCTGCACATGTTACAGTATGTCCCGCATATTGTGTACTTCAGTAAGACACTTATTCAAGATAATGAACATGATCTTGACAATGTTTTAAACACATCGTGGACACCCGGTATGATTCGAATTCGCAATAAGCATGGCATGCGCGTCAGTATGCAGCTGACTGGAATCAAAGACTATAGAATTGCTCCATGTGGAGTGGAATTAAGTTCATTTTTAGCGCTTGATTTATGATAAATGCAGTTAAACAAATACAAGACAGACACGACATCTACACGGACTACATAATGATGGTGGAATATTCATCATATTACAAGAAATTTATTTATATTTATATTTGTTCATAACTGGAATTGAAGGTGTCCCGAGATTGACGCAATCATTTTGAAATGCAAATCCTATAATTAAGATTACACATTTTTGAGACACCCTGTATATAGCATGAGAATTCATGCAAAACTACCCGTTTTGTCGATATAAAATGCTGACTTCAAAGAACTATAACTTTTTGTTCAGATACGTTACACACTTGACATTTTCAGAGAGTATTGTTGATATAATTGGACAGTTTTCTGAAAAGTATTAATTCAACTGCTAATACAATAATTGATTTATGCGTAATTATGTAAATCAATAATTTCATATTTTTGGAGGAAAATGCCTAAAATTTGAGTTTGGGGCTAAAAATGACCGTGTTACATAACCTGAACTCCACGGTGTTTGGTATCAGATTATAGGAAATGTTATTGTCTTTAAAGGTTGGCTGACAAGAAAACTACCTAAAAATTGTGTTTTACTGTATCTAAGGTAGATTTTCATGAAGATTA
>JBAMJV010008042.1:17500-36510 GCA_037951105.1 Echinarachnius parma | reverse complement strand
TGGTGGTTTAATTTTCCACTTCTTTCAATTTGGCACAAGTCATTTTTCTCACTCTGGACCAAAAACAGTCAGTGTTCGCCCAAGCGTGAACGAAATTAGTATAGTTAGTGGCACTTGATAGTATGAGAGTATGTGGCATCGTATCGACATGAACAAATCTTCAAAATATTTTGAAAGTACTTTTGACAGATTTTTCAAAAGTGTAACGCTTTTTTTTGATACGCTCTGTATATGACATTTGGAATCACTTAGGTATGATGAAATTCATTTCAGATCTAAAATGCTACAACTAAATACGTATAATGCAGTATATATGACCAAATATTTTTGTATAATTATTATTATACAATTTCTAATATTAATACATGTAGAATATAGATGTTTCCACTGTGAAGAAATGTATGTAAAACTCAAATGAGGACCACCAAGCCACAGAGGTAACGTTGTTTGAAATCAATAATGTCCAACAATTACCAAAGCACTGTGCATTTATCACCGAAATACACGGAACCAACAGGCCGATGTTCCGGTAAGCGCCCAAACGTTTGCTGAATTGCCTAATTCTATTACCCGCGTACATTTCGAGAACATAGAACGCGTAAACGCTTACGCCCTAGACAATGGACTTTTCTTCGTACCGCATACCCATGAACAACTACTATATTTATCGTGATGGTTTTTAAAATTATATCATTGTCTGGAAACCAATTTTCTGAACTTGTTGGTGGAACATGTGGAATAGACTGCTAAAAACTAGTCACCTCACGCGATCCGACTCGCCGAATAGTTTGTAAAAACTTATATAAGCCCACATCCAAGTATATACAGGGTGACCAGAAATATCGGTACGGGGCGTGCATAAATGATGACACATGATGCACGTCATAGCAACTAGTAAACTTTCAATGCGTGGCCATTGTTTACCCTTCTTCTCTAACACAGCTTAACTCACAATCACAATGGCGCACGCGTTGATCGTCTACTCGATGCAAGTATGGCGGGCATCATGAGTCTTTATTATGGCAAGTACCCCCGTTCCGTTATTTGGTGCCAGCCCTTTATAGGTAAATATTTCATTGTTTTAAGAATATTATTTTAGAGTGGTAGTTCCCTTTAAAACCAACAATACATATATGTGGTCTATTAAATACCAATTACATTTAAGAGAATGTCATAATTGGCATCACAAATTGTTGCAAACAACATGATCTTTCCCTAAATTGAACGGTGTTCTTCCGTGTAATGATGAAGGATTCCATGAGGAATCACCGACTTCTGCTTTGACCGTCGCTAAGTATGACCATGATTGTGTCATCGTCTGGCCTAATGATGAGCTGTCCCGTTGGCTTGTCCTCCTCCACAGTTTGTGCCGACTGGATCCGAAACCTCGCGCAGCAGGTTTCTAACACGACCTTCAGCTCCATCATCGCAACTTCTGACCAATGCAGTTCCTTGGACCGGCCGAGACGTGTGTAGGAGAACGGGTGTCGCTTGGCAGCGTTCTCCGGTTTGAACCGGTCTGGGTCGAATCGTTTCCGGTTCGGGAAGTATTTGGGGTCACGGTGCAACAGGTAGATACTCACGATGCATATGGTTCCCTTGGCACCAGTTTCCCATCGATATGAGTATCGCCGTCGATCTCCCTGACGATGGCAGGCAGCGAGTGGTGAATACGAAGACTCTCTTTGATAACGCAGCCCAGGTACACCAGACGAGGCAGATCCGCTGATGTCACCTCGCGATCCGACTCACCGAAAATCTCATCCAGCTCATCGTGCAGTCGATTCTGGACATCATCGTGCAAACCGATTTTGAGTATCGCCCACGATATCGCAGCCGCTGTCGTATCATAGCCCCCGAGCATGAAGGTATCGACTTCCTCTTGGATGTCCTTGAGGGAGAAGCTCGCATCCTCCCGGTGCATCTGCAGCAGCAAGTCGAGGACGCCACTCGCTTCCTTTTACCAGCAATGCACACATCATCGTCATTTGTGTTCTCACTAGGAGTGCACCTTGCGGGCTCACTCAGCCTCTCTTTAATCATCTTCTCTGAGACTTCATGGATAATGTCAACGTGTCGTTTATACTCTCGACCCCTCGATGTCATATAATACACGACATCAGGCCATTGCCACACCTTCTGGAACCGATCGATAACGCACTTACTCGCCCTGAGACGGCCCGAACATATTCGTTTTCACCTTCTTCTTGAGCGTTGATCTTCTTTCCATCGCAGTATCACCGATGACGTCCAGCACGCAGAACGGTACGAACTGGAAGATGTTGACAGGCTTGTCTGTGTTGGCAAACCTATCCAGCTTTTGAACCAGGACAGCGCTCTGCTCGTTGAACACGTGGATGAAGTTGTTGAGGATGGCGAAGTGGAAGGTCGGAGTCAGCAGCTTGCGGCGCTGATGCCACTTCCGGCCCGAGCTTATCAACAGCCCTTCGACGAGCCACGGTCTCAGGAACTTGAACACGAAGTTCTTGTCCATATGGCGACTCCCGGGACAAAATCGCCTCAACGTGATTGGCTTCGTAAACCCACAGACATGGTAGCGGACCGATCCAGAACCTCATCAGCCCACCAGTCTGCTCGCGATAAGCCTCGAGGAGATGACAGGTGTTTACGAAACGTTCTCTTCTTGAAGATCCACTGTGCACTGTGAAGGCATTCCCGATCAAGGGGATCGCCGGCGGACCTCCGAATTTGTTTAGCAGGTACCAAACGCGAATGAACTTTGCGACACGGTAAGTCAAGACTGAAGCGAGTACGATGCACACTGCCAGAAGGACTCCCATATTGCCTTTCAATGGTCATTCAATCCAGCGGCAGTGATTGGCAATGATATTCCATGTATTTAGTAAACTTTAGTAAGCTGTTTGCTTCCGGATGATGAACGCAGCTAGTATTCAGCGTTAATGTGTAGTCAACAGGTTCGGGTAACAACAATTACCGGTTCAACACAATCAATGACCAACTTAATTGCGAGCGGTATGGTTTATACTGCTGCTGTGATGGACAAGATGTCACCTCCAAATAATGACATGTACGTTCTTCCTAGGTTGTTTCCGATGTCCACTTCCTCTAGTTATAATTGAATGTTGTCATTTAATCTAACGGTAACCATGGTAACCGATAGTTAAGTCCCTGGTGAGCATTCAATGAGTGGCTGCTATCATATCAATGTATTATGGTGTTTAGCTGCAGTCCGCTGTACATGTATGTTCAGTCTGTACACGGGTTTTAATAGTTTGGTGTCTGCCTTGCTTTATATTCATGCACGATTCTGACACAGGGGAGCGCGGGGACTGTATTCTCGCGGTTAGGTAAATAATAACAATGACTTTTATATTATTGTTTACAACGGGTCAATGAGCAACCCGCATATTGTATGAGTGGTGCTCGATGTCTCCAGTAGGTTTCTTGTAACATGTTAAAGCAAGATGATGATACCATAGTAATAATAATAATGCAGTTCTTATTTCGCGCACTTTGATGTCATTACATGTACATGAATTATTTATATAGTCATTGATTACAATAGTTCACTTTAAGTAATATTTATACAAGAAAAACTGTTGTAATTGTCTGACTGTGCAGTCCGTGCACATGATTAGATATGATGCGAATGTGAACGATGGAATGCCTCATAATTGTAGATTTTGATTGCTTAGTTTGTCTTACTATTTTTTTCTTATGTGTAGCTAGCTACCGTAACTATTGCTCTCATACAGTATCATTAACTCAATATTTTCCGAAAGAAAGTAATTTTAGCACCTTTTAGAATGAACCGCTTCATATCTGTATGAAATGATGGATACTTACACCATTCATTTCATTGGCAGAGCAAGAATTAAAGGGATTAATTAACTTCAGTTTGTCAAATTCAACCAAAATCGCTAGGAGCTCCCACATTTGTCTTGTACCTAATTGTTGTTTGGCTTATGGGAACATGCAGAAGTCTTAGAATAAAATGGGTTTTCATTTTTCAAATGCGTCCCTAATTATGGAGATATTAATGATTGAACTTGAAAGAGCGCCGGAACGCGTTTCAATTGTAGACAAAAACATCAATGGGCAGTGGGTGCTAAATTCTAACATAAATTTGTATTTTGTTCACTGGGTGAATGATGTTCCTTTTCTTCTAATCCGAAGCCCGATTTTCTGTGTGGCGAGTGGACTGTATAAAGTTCGGCGCAGACAGAGCCGACTCGACCCGATTCGACTGTTTTTCATTCGGATCGGCTCAGTTTTCAGTGCCTCGCGACACACATTTTACCAGTCGAGAGACAGTCGGATGCCAGTTGGGGCCGATTCAACACGATGAAACGGATCCGACTGACCAGGCCCACCTCTAACACATCACTCAGAAGAATACTACAATGATATTGATACGTGATTAAAGTCTCAAATGCCACTCATGCCACCTCTTTCAAGATTGAAGTTGATGGATCACTTTGAGGGAAAATCAGAGCGAATCCGAGAGTGACCTTTAATATATAATCTTGAGAAGGAAGAAAATGGAGTAGAGTTAAACTTAAACACGATTATAAAAGATAGAAAATGGTAGAATGGTTTGGATGGGTTTGCCCTTTGATGGGACACCTTTATTACCTCTAAGAAGATTTCGGAGGACGATGTAGACGGATTACAAAGGTGTAATGACACGCGGAAGAAGAGGGCGGTGGTCAAAAGGGTATTTTGCAATATACAGAAAGTGTTCGCTTCGTATTTCGCATCCAGCATTAGTATTATACAAGTACACGGCTTTCATCAAAAGTCTTGCCTCTGCTGTTGTTGATGTTTTTGTTAGAGTTGTTGGTTTTTCATCAATTCACAATTAAATTCGAAATCATTCACGTGTTATGCGGCACACATTTTACTTTGTTTCCTTAATGACGTATTAGTTCAACAATTAGTGAGGTTTTGCACATAGCTTTATACAATGCATTATATCTGGAATGTTTTAATTAAGCGCACATATATTGGAACAAGATTATAAAACATGTATAATGACTAAATACCACTTTGTCCATTGTCACCACGTTGTCGCTTTGTCCACTTTGTCCATTTTCACATAATGACAACGTGAAGGTATCGAAAGAAGATTATGTTTTTTTCCCGGATGAAATGCCATTAGGCCATGTCTTTCCCCCCTTCTAATTAACACCTGATTAAAAAGGTCGGAAAATGGCTTCCATATTCTTGTTTAATAAATGAAGATGTAAATGCATTTTGTGTCCAGAGTGGTATGTCCACATTATATATATCAGTTAATTGGTCACCTCGATTGGTCATCTTGTATTGGTGTCACGGTTCCAGAAGTGGTCATTCAATCAAAGTATACAAATTGAACGATCTTATTCCGCATGCGAGAAGGTCACTCTGCATCAATGGCGTAGCCGTAGTTAAGGGGGTGGGAGGGGTATCCACCCCCAAATAAACAAAATACGTCGTCAAACGACTAAGTAAAAAGCCTGTTATCATTAAACAAAGGGCCGTTAAAACTCAAGACGGCGCTCTCTAAAAAGTCATTGGTTTCAACCATTTTAAATAAAATATTGTGCCTGTGATGTTTTGTTGAAAGAGTGATTAGATAGAGAGATAATCAACAACTAGTTAAAAACCTCTTTTGTAAATTTTTGAAAAGAGGAAGCATTTTTTAAATTTTGTTAACGGCTGGTTCAAAATTATCGAATAATTGTGGGGCCCCACAATTATTATAAATGGTTATGTTTATGGATATTTCAGCCATTTCTGAACCGATTTTGATCAAATAAAGTTGATTCTGTCATTAAAATTGCATGCTCTTTCAATATTCTGGCACTCAGTTTTTCATTATCTCACAAACAAATTATTTTGTGTAGCGCCCTCTATACAAAAACTCAACCAATTAAGTCATAAACTTTTACAACTTCTGCAAATAGTGTGTTTGAGTACCGTAAAGAAAATGTTTGCTTTTAATAAAATAAATCCCAAATAAAATCAGTTTTGTTTTTCATACTATTTGTTCATCTCGTTTTGTACGATAGCGCACATTATGACTGAAATTCCATACATGCTATAATGCCTCTATAGAGTACAGAAGTCATGACGTCATAAAAACACTTTTTTAGAATTTTCAAATTTGGACTTCATTTTCAGAAAGAGCATAACATATAATGTCCAAATACTGAAAATAAAAGGTATAGGTTACGTATTGGCTGAGATATGCCCATACGAATGAATTTTACTTCAATGGGCAATCAGTGTTATAGTGCACTGGTTCATAAATTTATGAACCAGTGCACTATAACACTGATTGCCTATTGACAAAACAAAATCATTCGGATGGGCATATCTCAGCCAATACGAAACCTATTCCTACGATTTTCGGTATTTGGATATTATTTGTTATGCTCTTTCTGAGAATGAAGTCCAAATTTGAAAATACTAAAAAAAAATGTTTATGACATCATTTATGACATCACACTTCACCACTCTATACCATTCACAAACATGTATTTATGTAGTTTTGAAATGAGATTTCGCTGATTATTATATCAAGCTACATATTTGTGAAGTTATGATTCATAGTATTATAAATATTATGTCTTTATTAGTACCTCCGTATTTCCAAATCTTCAATCGGAAAAATCTCAAATTGACACAAATGGACAACATGATTGTATTTAGATTTAGATGCGTTATGTAGGCTTTTAGTTATATATCAGGTTTACATCTTCTATAGGCTATTTCAAGTTATTTTAATGCATCCTCTATACTACCTAGGCTATTTCTAGTTATTGTAATACATCCTCTATATAGCGTTCACATATATTTCATACCAGGACATTAACTTTGAATTGGTAATACGAGTATCCTTGTTGCAATATGTAGAATAAGATACCCCCACAGTGAAAGTGAAACTGCATAAACATATACATGTAGTACACAATTTGTTATTCGAATTACTTTTTATAGTAAACAAATATACCATGCACTGAGAGCCTCTAGTTGAAATTATGGATTCCGAGGTGACAGGAAAAGCACTATGTTCTGAGGGTCGTAGACCCGAAGAACATAGTGCTTTTCCTGTCACCGAGCATTTACTATTCCATGAATGACGTCACGCATAACACATTTTTATCCATGGGCATTAGTACGTTTGGTCACATGACGCTATGTAGACCAATCAATGAACAGGATTTCATTCAAATGACAGACACCGCATGAAAATTCATAATTTTATCTTTTATATGACACCTCATGATTAAAAAATAAATTATATATGCCAGAGAACGAATACAATGAAAACATGCTTGATTCCAGCCCAAATGAGTAACTTTCCTGATCTAGCCTGTTTCCTGATCCCCATGTTTGTGTAAATTCACTCATGCATCAACGTCCATTGTCAGCTGCTAGTCAGGAAAGCTGAGCGACTTCTTACTCAACTTTCACTCATTCGGGCAGAAATCAGGCATGTTTTCATTGTACTCGTTCTCTGGCATAAATCATTTATTTTTTTAGCATGCGGTGTCATGTAAAAGATAAAAATATGAACTTTTATGTGGTGTTTGTCCTTTTAAAAAATAAGTACGTTTACAACTCTTAAAACTCACCCAAACTTCAAATTTATGCGTGCAAATTGAATATTGGTAACACCACTTTCCATTGTTCTAATTCAGTCATGCTTGAAGTATGTGCCATAAGTTGCACATCAAATGAAAGAAGAGACACAGAGCTTTCCAGGCATATATATATCATCAATTAAATTATTCATTATGACAGAACATTTCTGCCATGAAACCCGGTTTCGTTTTTTCTGGGACACGGTGTATATCACTGAATGAATCACTCTATTGTGATCCAGCTGAAGTAAAGGCGGCTTGCATTGTTCGTAACTCCTTCCCCATGAATACTTGAGTACAAAGGGCCGAGAAATTGGCTTGCCAATGACCTGAACTAGATCTGTCTTTAATCACACGGTCCCCGTGGCCTAGTGGTTAAGGCATCGGCGTTCCAAGCCGGAGACCCAGGTTCGAGTCCTGGCGGAGACCAATTTTTCGACCAGTGCCTTTTTTCATTTGGTGGATTAAAAGGAGGAACATTGCTTATTAAGCTACGCCTACTACTATTCTTCCTTCTCAATCATTTATGATTACTCCTTGCAATTTTTACAGTATTTGAAACTTATCAGACATCATTACAAACTCAAATGAATACTACAATACATTGGAATTACCAGGAAAGTATTTAACACTACACATGCTAGCCTCTTGACAAGGCATGTCTCGTCTGAGCTGAGTTGAATGCACGGTATAGTATGCATTATGCAGGAACGACTGGACAGCGCGACTACCCTGCACAATCATTTGACGAGACAGGGATCGCACGTGAATTCATCACTCGCCAGATAGCCTCCATCAGGCGTTCAGTCGTCCCTGATCCTGCATGCAGCGCAGCCATTGCTTGCTTGAGACACGAAGCCTTGTTAAAGGCTATACACATGCATCATGATGGATTCGATATCAATGCCTGGTTACGCGAGCATTCTATAAGATACATTTTAAATTAAACATGATTCAGTATGTATAGCATAATTAATACTGCATACTGCACAATTTCAATTTCCGTTGTCAATGAATGGAATAAGTGAAACCGCAAAATTATCAACAGGCCATGACTAGGAGTAGGGGTGTGAATAGGGAGGACTAGTGGGTTTGGGAGGACTAGTGGGTTTGTCTCCCCCCCCCCCCCCCCCCGCCCCCGTGTGAATTCTTAACCCTCGTGCTGGTCCCCCTAGTGTGTTTGTGTGTGTGTGCGTATGTATTGTGTGTGTGTGTGTGTGTGTGAAATCAAAATGAGCAGATATACTGGAATGTGTGTCTGAGGTATGTGTGTGACCACTGGCGTAAATCTGTCCGGAAAACACAATGCATTGGGGGGTCGAGCAATTGTTCACAAACGGTTTGTGAACAATTGCTCGACCCCCCAATGCATTGTGCTTTCCGAACATGTTTACGCCAGTGTGTGTGACGGTGTATGTGTGTGACGGTGTAGGTGTGTGACGGAGCACATGATCAGTGCTTTGGTGGGGATGGGTTTTTTCTTGGGCTAAGGGGGGGGGGGGGGCGGTAAAGGAGACGTGAGGAAGTAGCATGTCTTAGTTCCTTTTATCTTTTGTTATAACCTACATTATGTTTATTCCATGGAGTCAGTGGGTTGAATATACAGTTGATTTGTAATTGTTTATGTATATGTAAGGTAATTATGTATACTTTCTTTCATTAGAACTGTAATTGTTTTACTCTCTGTTTATGAATAAGATGTTAACATTGGACTTATTTACAAATCACTGTAAACAAAAGAAGTGTGTGTGAGTTTGTGTGTGTGTGTGTGGGGGGGGGGGGGGGGGGTCTCGACATGTGAAGAGATTCAAGGGAAAACGCAACATCTCAATTTGTTGTCAATTCGACTGGGATATCTCCAATCGAACCTGCAGGTTGCTAAAATGTGGACACATTATGTGATATGGCCGTTGATCATAACTTCCCAAATATACTCACAACATATTACTTTTTCAATGACATGGTTTTGTGGTATTAAGGCGGCCTTTCTTACAACTTTTTCGAAACTGGTCTTTATTCCCTTTTAAAACAATATATGGACATACCATTACGATATCTCTGTTTGGCACTCGTGGCGAGACGTACGTACCAATTCATTGCCCATCCTATAGTTCATTGTGTTCTGTGTATATACTGCATACTTCTGGTTCATTCAAGATTCGCCTGTAGTTGTCTATAAAAAGCACTCAGGATTGCTCAGTGTACTTTTAGAGGTGATTGAAATGATATACAATACCTATCAAACAGGAAAAAAAGATAATAGAATAGTGAAATGGAACGACTTCGGTCTCTTGCGGAAAGTCTTCTATTGTTACGATTCTGAGTAGCCTTTGTCGTAATATAGCCTGGACCGTAACAGTGCCATGGTGAATCATGTTTTTGTTTGTCTATATGGCTCGGTCACATATCACCGGATAGCGTAAACGGATGCCCGACGAATGATAGAAACTTTGCGAATTCAAATTATCCGGTGGTGGAAAGTCGTCTCCTGACCATTGCTTCATGCACGAACCATTCCGCCGGATAGAACAGCGTACATCGCCTGACAAGGAACGGACAAGTCAAGAAACGCATGCATTGGAACGAAGACGGAACAGATTTTACTCTCCGTCGGGCTTCCGTTTACGCTATCCGGTGATATGTGACCAGGCCTTTTATGTAGCAAGGAGCACTCATTACCTGACCCATTTATTATAAAACATACAAATAAAATAAAACATTTGAAATGTTAGTAGTACAAACGTCATGTACATAATAAGAAACTTATTCAATAACAGCTTATAACAACATAATACATTTATATGATCGCAATTACGCTTTGTATTTCGTACAATATTATATTCATAACATTATAACAAAACAGCAAATAAAGAAGTCATTGTTATTCACGAATCATTGTGGAACTATATACGGTCATGGTACATACCATAATGGCATGTACCATAACCGTTCCACAGTGATTTGTGGGTTACATTGATTGTTGTATATGCATCAATCATGGATATTTGCTGTACACGTTTTTTTTTTGTATTTGAATATGTTATTTTGTGCATATATATATCCTTTATGTGTTTACGATCATAGTTCGAAAGAACAGTAAAACAAAAAAGACGATCTATTAGAGATACACCAACATGGTCGTTATTATAATATTGTACTTAGTGAAGTATACAGAAAAAAAAAATGAATTAGGCCTATGTGATATTATTACTCATAAATTCAAAAATATACCTTGATAATTTGCTAATGAGCGAATTTTCATGTGAAAGGCAAAATGTTCTACTATACTTTACAATGTCGGCCATAGTTAATACTTTTCCCCCTTCAAAATTGTCGTTTATTGTGTTATGCCAGGAAACAATACGTAGTTATAAATACGTAATATTGTTTCCTGGCATAACACAATAAACGACAATTTTAATTATAATATCGATCACACAGTACTAAAGGTGGTATCTCACCGGGCTGGAGAGTAGTTGGCGACTCAGTCTCCGCTGGTCGCGTAGACGTCTCCGCGACGTCGCCGCGACGTCTCCTGGAGACTAGCCGGGTCTCCGGGGAGTCGCGGGAAAATCAAACATGTTCGATTTTTTTGGAGACTTTTTCAGTCTCCAGCAGGTCTCCGCGACGTCTCCATCAGTCGCGGAGACTAATTTTGTCCGCGACTGGGGAGACGTCGCCGCGACGTCGCCGCGACCTACTGGAGACAAAGGCGACTGAGAGGAGACGTTGCGGAGACATCTCCGTGACACTACTTGACGTTGCTTGACCCACTTTAGAGACCACGTGACTGAGTTCTTTATCATTTGGTACAGTTTGTTCCTGCTCCCATGGATACGTCGCGGAGACGTCTCCGAGACTTCGCCTTGGTGAGATTGCAAACCATTTTCGGGTCTCCCGAGTCGCCGCAACTACCGCGATAGTCTAGGTTCTATACTCTGTTTTTACACCTTTCCCCCATATATCGCGTAACCCGGTGCATCATTCTATGCCCGGTGAATCTGTTTCCGTACAGTTCATCGGGCGTACAGATGCACCGGGTTTATACGCGTATATGGGGGAAAGGTGTATACAGAGTATAGAACCTAGACTACTACCGCGACTGATCAGTCGCGGCAGTCGCGGCGACGTCTCCGCCGGTGAGATACGCACTTTACGCACGACAATGGAATTTTTGTCGTGAATTACATGTATATGTGAAACAAAAGTCGTACAGAAAATAATTTGCTCTATAAACATCTTATTCAAAAGGGAAACTATACGCACCTTTAACCTGACTATGCAATTTTTCAGTTATGAAATGAACTAATATCTTAATATCATATATCCACCCTTGACATGTTAGAAAATATGACCACCTTTTCTTGTTCATATGTCCCACTTTATGAATATATCGTCGGCCTTTTCCTGGAAATTAATACAAGATTGGGCCAGGTGCGTTTATTCAAATTATTTACATTTGAAGAGATTCAGCTCATTTCAAAACGGACTAAACGCCAGTATTTAAACAAAATAAATATATAATACGCATTTGCATAGCATACAATAATGCAATTCCAATGATCCGTCACTCAGTACATATCAAGTTTTATTTTTATTTTTAAGAAGTTAAGAATAATTGTATCACATTATTTTCTTACTATTTTCTGTATATTATTTGTTCAGCTTCGATCGCAAATATCTCAAATTGACAATAATGAGACATATCGCGATTTGAAACGGACAGTATACTCCTTATTTTCTTGACGACATAATGAACCCCGGGCCTGGGGCATTGTATTTGTTCACCTGTTGTCTGAAATATTGATTCTTTTATCAGAAATGTGTTGAAACTCCATTTGCCTGTCACTTCTCTTCTCACTTGCACGTTACAGTAAAAATCGAACAAAGGTGACGGAGGTAACGAATTGTGCGTACATGATAATTAATGATGATTAATGATAATTAATGATAATTTATACCAAAAAAATGTATAGTACGACAGCATGACAACTATAACAATAAACGGTTTCATGAAGTGTCATTATAACTATGAAGGGAGATTTGTGTACATGTATGTGTTCATGTCAATTATAAATATGTTCGCATGTATTTCAGTTTGCTTTAGTTTAGTTATTTTAATCAAACAAAATGTGGAACATCATCATAGAGAGCTGATAAAAAAAGGATAAAACATCATCATAGAAAGCTGAGAAGCATGTTGTAAATTACTTCAGTGACATAATTATGATTTAAGAGATTTATATCAGGATGTAGTTTTACTTGTAATTCGAATGTATTAGTAGTGTGTTGTCACGTTTCTTCTATCATGTCTATATGCAATTTATGGAACAGCGGAGCAAAGAGATTTCGACGTTGGTAAAAGGACTCGACCCAGCGACCCTGCGGACCTCCGGGTTGCTAGACCGGTGCTCCTACCAACCGAATAAAGCCCTCTGCAGACAGAGCCGACTCGACCCGATCCGACTGGTTACAATCAGGCTTGAGTTGGGCCCGGTCGGTCGGATCCGATTCATATTGTTGAATCGGCCCCAACCGGCATCCGACTGTCTCTCGACTGGCAAAATGTGTGTCGCGAGGCACTGAAAACTGAGCCGATTCGAATGAAAACCAGTCGGATCGGGTCGAGTCGGCTCTGTCTGCAGAGGGATTTGGACAATCGAACCACTAAAGCCCAACGCAAACGGAGCCGACTCGACCCGATCGGACTGGATTTCAGCTGGATCGGGTCAATGTGCAACGGTTGTCTCACGACTCTGATTTTGCCAGATGGTAGCCAGCCGAAAGTCAGTCGGATTCGATTCAGCATGTTGAATCGGCTCCGACTGATCGGGCCCGACTTTTGCCCGACTAAAGCCCTTCGCAGACAGAGCCGACTCGACCCGAACCGACTGGATTTCATTCGGATCGGCTCAGTTTCCAGTGCCTCCGGACACATATTTTGCCAGTCGAGAGACAGTCGGCTCTGTGTGCGTTGGGCGTAAAACCATACATATTGGTTGTTCTTTATAATTACAATTTTCAATACTATAGTGTACAAGTCGGAAGCTATAAAACACGATGCACCATATTATAATGGATGAATTGATTAGAAGTTCGTGCGAGGAATGATGAAATATCCGAAATGATGCGTCCAGATTGCTAGACTATAGTGCTCCTATACTAGTATACCAACTGAACCACTAAAACCCTACATATTGGTTGTTCCTTCTTTCTTAATACCATTTTCAATGTAAGTATACAAGTCAGCACCTATACAAACCCGATGCATCCTATTATAAAGAATTAATTCATAATTTATTAGAAGTTTATGCGAGGAATGATGAATTGCTCGTACCCAATATATATGATGCGTCCCGATTGCTAGACTGGTGCTCCTACATACCAACCAAACCACTAAAACCATACATATTGGTTGTTCTTTCTTTCTCATTACCCGTTTTAATGTAAGTATGCAATTCATAAGCTTTAACACACGACGCACCCTATCTTAAAGAATGAATTGATAATTTAATACAAAGTTCGTGCGAGAATGATGAATTATCTGAAAATATTGCGTCCTTTTATAAAGCGATTCATTTTGAACGTAAAGGAAATTGACTAGAGAAAAAATACATCCACACTAAAGTACAATCTAATTCCCTTTTCTGCTTGTTAAACGTATTCAATTTGTTTGTGGAGGATCTTCCGAAAGGATATTACAATTTTGTTTTTAAATTGATTAATCAAAAATGCAAAGGAAAGTCAATGTACTAAATTCACATTATAGCCATTAAAAGATAGCGAACATAAAGCAATTTCATATGCTCACTTTTTAAGCCTTTTTATTGGTCTTCGAGAGAGATCTCACGAAATTATGGTAAACGACTTTTAAAATCGACAAGTCATAAACACAAATGAAATAGACTATATGAAGAGCTCAGTTCCAAAAGGCGCTAAATCCACATTCCATAAAAATTGAGTTAACGATATATTTACGTAGCTACCTGGCTATGTAGCTCTCTAGGAATCCAAATTTTACGACAAATTCAACTTATAGTAAGTTCAATTTTCATATTCCCATAGGCACGTGTACAAAGTTGGGCAAATAAACCTGTTTTCCTCGAAAGTTGAAAAAGTGGATATAGCGCCTTTCGGAAGAAAGATTTAATTTTCGAGGGGTCGCCCATCTGCCCATTAGGATAAACATAACTTTTATAACGACTAATTATAAACACAAACGAAAATGACTTGGAAGTGATTAGAATGCACAATAACTTTTTAAAACGGCTATTTATAAACACAAAAGGAAATGACTAGATAATTCATTTTTTTTCTCAGCTTCCCTTTTATGCATTTTATTCGAGGGATATCCCAAAAGAATATTACAATTTGTTTTAATTTTTAATTCGATGAATGATGAATCATATATGTGAAATTGACGAGCTAAAAAAGTGCCATCCATGATATGCATTGAACAGATAAAAAATGATTACATTTCCTCTGCTCAATTTGACGTTTCTTAAATTTGTTTTCCAGGAATCTCCCAAAATAAACTCCTTAAACTCCTTAAACTCATTAATCATATAACACAAAGGAAATCGACTCGTATACAAATTACATCCATGAAGTCATTATATATTTTTTCTTCGCGGAATCATAACCGTATTCAATTACATTTTTAATTTTAGGGATATCCCGAAAGGCATGAAAGGAGACAGCTTTTTAAATTGACTAATTATAAACACAGCGGCACAAAATTAATTGAATTTGAAAACAAAATTTAAAAATTTAAATAATCAAAGTTGGGCAGAGAGTTGATTACACGCACAATTAGAGATGAAAGTAGGATTGAATTTTCTCTGCTCAACTTTTGTTATTTAATTCGCACCTTTTGTTGGTTCAATTTGTGTTTTTTTTTATTGAAGCTTAGATGACTCACGAAATACATTTGAGATACGTTCACTCATGCTGTCCCAATTGTAATTAACTATAATACAAAGAGCAATACTACCCGAACCCAGTCATAATTTGTTTATAAATGAGAACAAGTAAAGTTGATTTGAACGAAATTAAATTGAATCGGTAAAACATATATTACAAGTACAGACAATGCTCCGACGCACCACAGGCATTCACTTTTTTTTTTTTACAGAACAGAACCATAATATATACATTGCTGCTTTTAATAATATACTCGATTTACATACACATTATATAGCACTAATTCTAATATGATTGATCATTCGGCCTACATAATCAAAACTGGAGACAAATTAGTCGGGTATATATATCCCGAATAGAAAATGTTGTTACTAATCGGTATGTCCTGTTTAAAAAAGATCTAAAAACAACAACAGCAACAGCAGCTTAATCTCCGGATTGCTCCTTTGATTATTTGGATGTTTAAAAGAGGAAATTGGCGCAAATTGGACTATAATATATTGAATATTAAATATTACAAAGAAACTTACCCAAGGTGATATTGGGCAAGATGTCATCTCTGGCATTGATGACGTCGATCGCATAGACCATGGAGTGCATCCACTGCAGCCCCCTCGGGTTGAAGTCGCCACACCGCCCGTCGTCAGACAGATGGATGCTAAACAGGCCGCCGAGCATGAAGTCGCCTTCCCGTCGGTAACTATCCGTGGTCGAATCAGCCGCGACCTCGCTGCTCGCATTTCCCGTCGCCGTAGTCGTCGTCAATGAAGTCGACGTTGATGTCCCAATCGCAGGGTTCAACACTGGTGTCGAATCTATCCTGGTTATCGAAGACGTTGTAACGGAGGTGCTCGCCGGGGTCGACGACGATACCGTGGTAATCGACGACTTCGTACCGGCGGGGCTCGAAGTAACTAGGACATCGGAACCCGTCGCCCACGCTCCTGTGGGGTCAGGACGCAACGTGGTTGAATAATTCTCCCCGCGTGTTGGGCATACGCAAGATAATCCGATGATAAGGAAGAGGAGCCAGAGATAGCCGCTGTAACTCGGGGTGGTTTGGGTATGTGGTCTTGCCCGCCGCCGTAGGCCTAGGCCTAATCCTTGCCACCCGCAGACTCCCATATCATGACAATAATTGCTGCATTTCGAATGAAGAACAAATCCACACAAGTTTTTTCTTCTTCTTCAAGTCGTAGAAAATACAAAAATCCGCGATCAGAAAGTCAATGCAAATTAAAGCGGGTTACTTCGTGACTTCTATTTTATTTATTTAATTTTGTTTAAAGGCGTTGACTCTCACAATCATTATAATGATTTCCACATTGACATCATACACAATTGTTTAAGTTCCAGGAGGCAGTGAGTTATCAAAAAGGCACGCGATTTCCAGAATGCCCCACCACTGATTTGTGGCATTGCATACGTGGCTATAATACCACTTTACAACAAGACTTGTGAACCAAAAAAACAGGAAGAAAATACCCATTCAAAAAGAGCTCCATGCCCTACAAAACCAATACCGGTGCATCATGTCACTTGCGCTCGAAACGTCACCGAGGTGCGACGGTAATAAAGTCGATGTGACGCTGATGAGCAATTCCATTGCAACTGTTCGCTCTTCGCATTAGCCGGCCCGTCGCATTTATTAACTATCTACTTAACTAGCAGCCTTTCCTCCAACAATACCCGTCCGCCGATCCTCATTTACTTGTACATGTAATAAGATCAGTGGTTCCGCCAGCTCGCTTACTCGATCGTCCGCTCGCTCGCTTGTTATGAACCTACTACGTTCATGGTTTAATACTCACCGCGCGCGCTCACCTGCAAGCCTGACGAAAACACGATCCTGACAATTTTACAATTACTCGAGTCCGCTGCATTCTAATATTTTCCTCGTTTGTGCAAACCTAAAAGGGCACGTTATGCTTCGGGGGGAATTAGCTGTAACTGATAAAATAGTGAACGAAGAGATAAGTTTAGTAGAAGAGACGTTTAAAGTGGCGGGATTCTGTCATTCTCTAGCATTCTAATGCATTGCACGACGTGGCGCCACGGAGCGTGCGCAGTACTGTTGTCCCCCTTGACTTTACCGATTTTCTTAGGATTGCGGATTTGAGTAGTATCAAGAGAATGCAAATGTCATCTTCTATATATCATTATAACCACATGATCTGGAAAGGCCATCTTCTATAATTATAACCATATAATCTGGAAAAAATACATTACTGTGTTATTTGCTGCAAGCGCACAGCCGAAGGCGCACGTAAGAAAATATAAAACATGCATTATACTTTTGCATCATAACAATAATATACTTGCGATACAAATACGTTTTTAATTAAAATACAGCCTCACTGTCTTAATGGCCACTTGTCTGTAGCAATCAACCTACATAGAAGATTAAAGGGATCTAGTAACATTGTCCAAATCCACAAAACTTCATTAGAAATCTAGTAATTCTTTCATACCTTGTTGTATTTGTATTACCAATAGAAGCATGGACCAGGACATTTTGTTTTTCGATTTTCCCTTTCGTTAGAAAGATAATTTACTATTGAAGTTGTCGGATGTTTAATTATCAACTGGATAGTCATAACTGTGTACACAGTCAGTGCAATGATCGAGTTAGCAAATATCACTTTGCATTTTCGCTCATTACTCCATGCTCGGGCATAATAACGTCCATTTACATATCAGATCACAGCATACACATTATACCAAGTATTCGTCACTTTCTGCACATGCCAACAAAGTTACTAGATCCCTTTAATGTGATGGTAACTGTCTTCCGAGGTCACCTGTCTACAGGGACAACCTATCTTATTTCCATTAGGCAGTCACTATACACATTAACTGTATAAAACAACATGAACAAGAAGAAAACGAAGATGAAAAAGAAAGTGGGGAGAAGGGTTTCTTTATATGAATACTGAAACGGATACAAGCACCGTGGATTTCAAGAAAATGGAAAAGCTATATCAATATCACTTAACGGCACTTCCTTTAATGGCCCGGTCAGATATCAACGGATATCGGAAACGTATGCCCAACGAATAGACAATTTGCGAAATTAAATTATCCGGTGATGAAAGTCGTCTCCATTGCTGCATGTACAAAACATTGAACAACGTACATCACCGGACAAGGAACGGACAAGAAACGTATAGAACGGATGGCAAATTTAGCTCTCCGTTTGACATCCGTTTGCGCAATCCGTTGATATGTGACCGGGCTATAACCAATCGCCTACTAATTCCTTGGGTTCCATGTATAACTCTGTGGGAGATATAATATCTAGAAGGGAACTGGTTAATCCAAGGAGCATAATTCAACAACCACCTGTTCAAAGTTAATAATGACTTATGAAGAGCTCACTTCCAAAAGGCGCTAAATCCACTTTCCATACAAATTGAGTTAACGATTATTATCTACATGTAGTAGCTATCTAGGAATCCACATTTTATGACAAAT
>JBAMJV010008042.1:7500-12500 GCA_037951105.1 Echinarachnius parma | reverse complement strand
ACTTGAGTTTAGTGTATGAACTCAGCACAGTAACCTTACTTTTGATTTACACTTATGATGTGTTTTAAACATTGTGCCATGATGGTGTCTGGTTTAACTCCACATTTTATACCAGTGATATTTTAATTCACATGGTGATACAATGATTATCAAAATATACTTGGGTGTCATCGATGACTATTTATGAAAATGGCTGTGAGGAAAGAAGAAGAAAATAGAAGTATAGAATAAGAGAAATGTTTATGTGTGGACACACCATAATACTTAGAGTAATAGAGTACACCATCTGGAACATGCATGAAAGGAAGTGTGAACCCAACTATATTTTACGACTTGTCCACTCTAGCTGAAATAAATCCTAGTGAGTGGTCAGGGGTTAGAGGGATCAAGGATATTTGTATTAGATTGGTACATGCAGTATGTTGTAGGGACCACATAGCTAAGATTAGAAAATGGAAGGGTATTATCATTAAAAAAATACAACAACAATGAGATAGATGTGAAAGAACATTGGAAGAATGGGCAGAAAATTATCATGGGAAGAAAATAAGGCAGGAAACAAAAACCAAAATAAGATACATATTTGGAGAAAAAAATGTAAGTATTATACAGACAATAAGAATAGAATAGGCAGGAGAAGAGAACTATTCATTGGAAAACAGGAAATACAAGGAGAAACATCAAGAACATATAATCTGTACTATAATAAAGACGTCATATGGTATATATGTAGTAGAAAAGAGAAAATATGAGAAGGCTGAATTGGAAAGATGACCAATGAGGAATTGGAGGAAGCTGAAATAGACAAAAAACAAATAAACTAAAGCAAAAGTGATGCCAATTATGTAAGAAGCTGCAAAAAAGAAGAAGATCAAGGAAACCAAGAAAAGTGAATGAAAATGGAAAAGTATGATGGAAACTATCTAAAGAATGTAATGTCAAAGATAGCTGGAAGAATTAAGTTAAAGGGATAGTTGAGTTTTAGTAGAGAGGGCGCTACATACAATTATTTTTTGTGAGATAATGAAAAACTGAGTGTAAAATTTGAAAGAGCACAATATTTTAATGACAGAATAAACTTTATTTTATCAAAATCGGTTCAGAAACGGCTGAAATTTCCATAAACATAGCCATTTGTAATAAATGTGGGCCCCACAATTATTCAATAATTTTTAAATGCTTCCTCTTTTCAAAAAGTTACAAAATAGGTATTTAAATAGCTGATGGTTATTTCTCTATCTAAGCATTATTTCAACAGAACATCACAATATTTCATTCATAATGGTTGAAACCGATGAGTGTTTAGAGAGCGTCCTTTTACCTGTTAACGGCTCTTTTTTAATGATAACATGATCTTTACGAAGTCATTTGTAATTTTGTGTTCCGTTCTAAGGGTTCTAAACCCCTCAAAAAAAGTTTGATCGATCATAATTATCGCTCATATTTTTTAATAAGCATATTCAAACTTTGTGTCACAATAAAGCCTCATTATATACCTTTCAAATGGTGCATTATGTGTAGTGATTGTGTAAATGGGGCGATTGCAGTAGCCCAGAGAATAGGGGGAGGCAGGAAGTGAAATGTTGCGAAATGGCTCAATGCAGTTAATTTACGAGTGCATGACTGTGCTGACCAGTTTTTTGAAAGTTCACTTTCTATTGAATACTGCCACCCTTTCCATTCATCGAAATCATTGGAATTTGATACCATTTTAATTGAAATTATCTTTTCATTACGATGGCATATTGATCGTAATGATTAGGCAAATGGGTTGTGCGTAGCAAACCGGAATATGGAGATGGGTCGAGTGTGAAATCAGACAAAAAATATGGAGTTGACAACAGATCAGAGTGTTGCATTTTTTTCGAGCTTTTGGGAGGATTTTTTAGCATTTCAAATGAAATATTCATGATTCAAATTGATATCAACGGAAAGCCGAACAACTCTTCTGTATGAAAATGTGAAATTTATAATGATTTTTGTAAAGGGCGGCTGCAGGGAGATGAATGTGGGGGGAGCCTCAAAGGTGACACATTTCAAAATGCTCTGATTTGTTGTCGGTGTCTTTTACCATTGTGTGGAGGGTGTAAAGGCCGGCGCAGACAGAGCTGACTCGACCAGATCCGACTAGTTTTCAGTCAGGCTAGAGACGGTTTTGCTCAGTCGGAGCCAATTCAACACCTCCGACTGGCTCCTGACAGGCAAAACCGGAGTCCTGAGGCAACGAATACTGAGTTAAGCAGGCTGAAAACCAGTCGGATCGGGTCGAGTCGGAACTGTCTGCGCCGGGCTTAATGTGACTTGAATGAGTTGGCCATGAATAAGACGAATTCAATTGAAAACGCATGAATAGTGACTCAGTTGTGCCTTGAAATCAGAGCCTTTTGAAATGGGTCACTTTTGAGGCTCCCCCACATTAATCTCCGTGCAGCCGCCCTTTATTAAAATCATTATAAATTTACATTTTCTTACAGAAGAGTCGTTGGGCTTTCCGTTGATATCAATTTGAATCATGATTATTTTATTTGAAATGCTAAAAAGTCCTCCCAAAAGCTCCAAAAAAAAATACAACGCTCCATATCTTTTTAATTGATTTCACACTCGACCCATCTCCATATTCCGGTTAGCTGCACCCACCCATTTGCATAATCCTTATGATTAATATTCCATCGTAATGAAGAGATCATTTCCGTTAAAATTGTATCGAATTCCAATAATTTTGATGAATGGAAAGGGTGGCATCATTCAATAGAAAGTGAACTTTTAAGAAATGGTCAGCACGTACTGTCATGCACTCGTAAATTAAATGCATTGAGCCATTTCGCGACATTTCACTTCCTGCCTCCCCCTATTCTCTGGGCTACTGCAATCGCCATAATTGCATAATCACTACACATAATGCACCGTTTGAAAGACCTATATAATGAGGCTTTATAGTGATAATGAGGCTTTATAGTGACACCAATTTCGAATATGCTAATTAAAAAATATGAGAGATATGATCAATGAAACTTGAGTTTCCGAACTTTTATTGAGGGGTTTAGCTATTAGTTGGTAAGTAATAATGCAGGTTTTGGTTACTAAAATTCAGTTTCACCAAAACTGTACTCTTCTTACCAGAACTCAACTATCCCTTTAAGCTAGGTATGTAGATACAGGAGAATTATAAAGGGTAAGATTATAAATAAAAGTGACAGAGAGGAAGGAGAAAATAGTTATTCGATTCCGTTTTCAAGGGCCCTGGTTTATTATATTCAAACATATACTGTACTTGTTTATTTGTAATACATTCCTTATTTGTTCATTGATGTTGAATATTCTCAGGATTATTGTTTAAAAGGGTAATTCCAACAAAGGTAATATTTGATATTTGAATACTTTGTAAATTGCAATTATATTAGCAAACACCAGTTAGGTGCAACCCTTGGCAAATTTCTGTTTATATGCTAATTGGCCTCGGCGCTATAATATGGCTGCCATTGGCTAGTATGCTCCCCGGGGAGTCGAGATGGTGTGCAAGATAATTGTGCGGGTTTGACCTCTACCTGATGACCAAGGGTAATAATAAGCGCATAGGGACATGCAATTGTGCTTATGTGTAATATGCGCTATATAAAAGTGTTTCATTATTATTATTTGTACTCTGAAACCATAGACCTACTAGGTCTAGATGCTGAAACCAGAGAGATGGGAAAGACCCACCTCTCTGCTCAAACCAAGGAGTTATGAGTTACCCATCAAAGAATAGCAACGCATGTACGACTGTAGTTTAGTGTAAAGAGAAACAGGGAGAGGGGAGGGATGTGGGGAGAAAAGGGAGGGGGTAGGGAAAGTGGAAATGAGGCTTACCACATTTTGTATTATTTTATTCACTTGCTGCAGTAACATAATACTGGGTAGCTAGGGAGGGGTTGTGAGTCTCCCATAAAAATATCAGTTCACTCGGAGTGTCATTAAATCATGCTTGCGTGACCTTAAAGGCTTATGGAGTGTGACCTCAATGAGACCCTAGGGCCAAAGGTTAATTGGTTGTAATTACACTGGTCAGCAACATTCATGAGATGGCGCTGTTGAAATGCAACATCAAATTTTGCTATGTGCAACAATAAAACTGTTAGATTATTGCCACTTTAAGAGCTGATCAGTTACATGTGAAGGTCTAAAGAGTGGCTATTTAAAAACAAACTTTTAGTCTAAAGAGCGGCCATTGTTTTTAAAGGGATCTAGTAACTTTGTTGAGATGTGCAAAAACTGATGAATGGTTGATGCAATGTATACTGTTGTTATCTCATATGTCCTCAGGGTATTGTGTGAAAATTTCAGGTCAAATGGACAATGTATGGCCAAGTAATGAGCGAAAATGCAAAGTGATATTGGGTGATATTCACCAACTCACTGCATTCACTTTGTACAGGGATGAAAATCTCGCCCGGAGATTTTCTTATCTAAATACTTCAATCATACATATCTTTGTAATGAAAGGGAAATTTGAAAAACCGAAAGCTGTCCCATGATTTTATTGTTAATACGAATACAACAAGGTATAAAGGAACCGCTAGAATTACAATTTTATTTTGAGGATTTGGACAATGTTACTAAGTCCCTTTAACGTAGCGTATAGAGCGGCTATTTTTGACGAAAAAGAGACAGTCGGCGCCGAAAAAGGGTATTACCATTATACAGGGGGGGGGGGGGGGGGGGAGACGCGTGCCCCCAGGCCTCCTGTAGCAACTGAGTGGTAGTGTTCCTGGACAATAGAAGTGGGGTAGTAGTGCATCGAACACGCAAGTTCAGATTCAGGACAATATCGCCGTCTTATAGCGGCACATCACGCTATTAATGTTTTTTCTTTGAGTTATAAAGGTAAAATGGGCAGAGACAAACACGCGAAATGAACCGAACATCATGACTTAAAAGGATTTTTCTTAATTCGTTCAATTGAAAGCAAATCACTACTAAATCGGGCGCATGGGGGGCCTTGTATCCATTAGCGCACAGAC
>JBAMJV010008042.1:0-2500 GCA_037951105.1 Echinarachnius parma | reverse complement strand
AACGTCAATATCACCATCATACAGGGAAGAAGGCGTATGGGTAATATATCGCAAAAAATACAAGATTACATTATAATTCGTTGCATAGCACAATATCTCACGGAAATAACGAGTACAACTTGTTTTAAATCCTTTTAAAACAAATTGACCTTATTGTATTTTGTTTTTCAATAAATGGTATTATTTCGATGAATGTATTTTGTTAATTTACTTGTTTTGTATAAGCGCATAGAGAATCTTATAGTACGCGCTATATAAGCATATATTATCATTATTATATATTTTGTGTGTGTGTTCGCGATTACAAATAATAACTTATTTGGCAGTAATAATCATAAATTCAATAGTATCATGCAAAGTGTATTTTATTAATTCAAGTTCGTATAAACACAAAAGAAAAACGCGTTTGAAACACGACATTTCAGACTGCGTTCCACCATACTTCATTTGGCGTACCTACGGGAGGGGGGGGGGGGGGGGGGGTGGGGCATGCGGCCCTAATAACGGTTTGTAAGAACACTACAAACAAAAGGGTCGACAAAAAATACTGAGAATGTGCCCCCATTAAATGGCGGGACCACCCCCCCCCCCCCCCCCCGAAAAATATCAGTAAAACCTCGCTAAATGCGCCACTATTTACAACGGTTTAGAGTTGTTGCATAAACAGACAGATCAGCATTGCGCATTGCTTTGAAGCAAACCAGAAAACATTGGGCTTTAAAGGGACTTAGTAACATTGTCCAAATCCTCAAAATAAATTTGTCATTCTAGCGGTTCTCTCATACCTTGTTGTATTCGTATTAACAATAAAATCATGGGACAGGTTTCGGTTTTTCAAATTTCCCTTTCGTTACAAAGATATGTACGATCGAAGTATTCAGATAATAACAACTCCGGGCGAGTTTTTCTTGTGTACGAAGTGAGTGCAGTGAGTTATTGAATATCACTTTGCATTTTTGCTCATTGCTTGGCCATGCAATGTCCATTAGACTTGAAATTTTCACACAATACCCTGTGGACATATGAGATAACAATAATATACATTGCATCAATCATTCATCACTTTTTGCACATGCCAACAAAGTTACTAGATCCCTTTAATCAAACTAATGTATATGCTATACAAACTTGCTAGTATAGAATTTCGAAATACGATATTTGTAATGAATAGGCCCACCCTTGCTAACTCTAATTTGAAGTCTTGTTTTTTTTTTTGACCACGAGGATAAGATATTATGACAAAATAGTCAAGATTTACATGTTATCTATAAAGTTATCTTGCGAAATTCTGAAGGCTTCCGCAGAAAGGTGACCAGTGATATCTAATCGTGATCATGGGCATATATATTATACAAATATACCAAGGTGTGAGAAAGTATAGTGGGATATTATATCTGAGGAGGGACGAGGAAAAAAATAGTAACTATTGTCAGTCCCTCCGAAGATATCATTTCCACTATACTTTTGAACTAAAAGCTTGGTATATACTTGTTTTATATCCCTTCAAATACCGCCATGTTATACATGAAATGCATCTCTAGAATATTCTTTGGAACTAATTGATATTCACGGGTGAAAATTGTCTTTATTTCTTTTTAAATTACTCTTTGGGAAATCTCGTCGAGCATCTTTCGCAAGCTAAAACAAGACCTCCGCTCGCAGAGAAGCTTATAACCCCCTTATAACACGCATCTCTATGAGCAATATGATCACCCGGCGTCTATGACGTCATTTTCATGCTATGGGCAAAAATAGTGAAAACTATTCTCCGATTTTCAGATTGATAGTGAAAATAATTTTTATTGTGAGAGCCCCAATTGACCAATCACGTTTCTAGAATACTCATGAATATTCGTAGAAGGGATATAAATATATATATGTACATATTTGTTTGCATTAAGCCTAATTGTGTCAATATTGACGAATAGATCATAGTTATATGCAGACACAGTATGATATTTTAGCTCCGGGTGCAGCCGTTGCCCCCGATAATTTGAAAAAAAACAATACAATACATAAGGAGAACAATATTTACAAAAAGATTACACCCCATTACTTCGCGTGCACCTCAATTAGTCTGACCACGGTATGCCACTGTGCAGACAAATTTCTGATTTTAATACTAGCTTCAATTGTTATTTTAATACGTTTACTTGATCATTATGCCTCTTTGATTATATAGACAACCCAATAGTCTTTTATTCTATTTTGATTTGTTAGAAGAAAATCTTGAACGTGTACTTACAATTTCAGATAGAATAGTTCTCTAAGTAGACTTTAATTGTGACTTGTCAAGGGACAATACTCTATCGAAACGTTTGATTATGTTAAGTAGCTTGATGGGATTATCCCAACCCATTCAACAACCCACTAGGGCAAGGGCGTCGATTTCTTCTCATGTTTGGGGGGGATGATCAGGAGGTTTGACCCAATGACGATGTGGAGCATCGTCCACGAGCCGCGTAGCGGCGAGGCGATTTTTTTTGGCTATTTTGCTAAG
>JBAMJV010008041.1:0-70646 GCA_037951105.1 Echinarachnius parma | reverse complement strand
GTTTAAGTTGAATACGTGCTACATCTACACTCTCATCTAGGACATTCATACCAATGATACTTACAAATTTTGCTTCTTCTAATCTAGCTCAAACTGGAAATTGATGATCAGGCCACAAACAAACACAAGGAGATTTCTGTTTTGTTGTGCAATGCAAAAGTGCAGTGCATACAGTGTGCATGCAATTCGCAATGCATTCAAAATACTGTATTGGAAGCATAGTCTTTATCAAAGCCAAATATAATTAATAAAATATTAGTATTTTTCCACCATATCATCCTTAGCACAATATTTTGCTCTTTTTCATCAGAATAAAGATATAAAATCTAGATAACAAAGACAATTGTAAGAAATTATGCAATCTTCTAGCTTAGGTATCAGTAATATTAGTGATTTTCTGAGCAAATCAAGAAATAGCATAGACTCACAGTAGGAAATTAGACTAGCGCGGCATGTCATTTGACAAAATGGCAGCCTCCACGATGAAGTCGATCGAGGAAGAAATGAGCAGGTTTGTGACTTTGTGTGATTTATTTTTCGGACATTATTGCATTTTAAGTAATGGGTATTACTCATGAAAGTCATAATTTACCATTTATGTATCTTTATTCGCATAACGATGTGTATTTATCGAAATATTTCGGGTTTTACGTCGAACATTTACAAGTCGTGTCGGAATTCGGCCACGATAGAGACGTTACGTCGTGTTAACGTTTTCAAACACAGTTCATATTTCCATGAATTGTCAGTTGTGAATGATAACATATGGCCGAAATTTTATTAGTACAAGAGGTTGATTATTAAAATAAGATTAAGAGACATGAAATACATGTGGTGATCACTTTTTTAACGTGTTGCTGACTTGCTGTATATTTGTAAAGTCGATAGCAAAATATGCCAAGTCGTGTGGGAATTCGGATACGGATGGAGCGGCGCTAATGCAGTTTTGTACCCCCCCCCCCCCCTTTTTTTTGGCCTCACTTTAAAGTTTTAAACTCATCAAAATTGCTTTGTATCACTCACTTAACTGTTCTCTTATCCCTCAACCGTCAACGGACTGTCGTCATATGGTCAACAGTTGTCTTTGAGCCATTTTGACGACTTTTGTTGAGTTTAAACTAATTTACTAAAGACTAAAGTAAAGTGATGCAAAAAAACGAAGTATGAAACTGCATTAGCGCTGATGGAGCTGCACTGCTAGTGCTAGACTGGACTAGAGCATGGCCATAGCGAACTTTGTGTTTTGATATTTTGCCAGATGATTTGCATATTAGATAGTGCTGTAACCGATCATCGGATCGGCATGCCGATCACGATCCGATCATACATGATCGGACCGTTTTTGCCGATTTCCGATCATGCAGAAAAAATCGGAAGATCGGATCGGCAAAAAAAAAAAAAAAAAAATCTGTTTTTTTTCATTTGGAAAATGATCCCAAAAAACATATTTTGGGAATATAAATGAATACCAAAGCAACATATATCCATATGAATAAGCCCAAGGTAATCTTGTATGGGTATGCTTTCATTTAAAACTGATTACCTCTCCTTTTACAAAATTATTCGCGCCGATTTTGAGCTTAGTCCCATGTGTTTCTGAAAGGTTACGCCAAATTAATCACATGGGACTAAGCTCAAAATTGGCGCGAATAATTTTGTAAAAGGAGAGGTAATCAGTTTTAAATGAAAGCATACCCATACAAGATTACCTTGGGCTTATTCATATGGATATATGTTGCTTTGGTATTCATTTATATTCCCAAAATGTGTTTTTTGGGATCATTTTCCAAAGAAAAAAAAAACGATATATTTTTTATTATTTTTTTTATTTTTTTTTTTTAGCCGATCATCCGATCCCGATCATCGATCCGATTTCGAAGATCGATAAAATTTTGCCGATCCGATCAAACGATCCGATCATCAAGGTCAGTTACAGCACTAATATTAGATGGAGAAATGGTGCTAATGCTGATTCATACACCACGTTTTAATTCACTTTAAACTCGATGCTTCCTGATAACTTTTTGTTCTAGTTCTTAAATTTTCAATTTTGTGCTGGCCCGAAAAAACAGAAAAAAAAAACAAAAATGTTACTCTATAGATCTATGCATCTAGGCTTTATGCTAACAAACCCCTTCCAAAATGATAAAAAGAAGGAAAAAACAGACCTGGTTTAATAGTAATAGTAGGTTTTAAAAAAAAGATGTTTCAAATTGTTGGTTTGCCCGACATAAATTTTTGGTTGCCCTGAGCTACCAGGCCACTCACTGCTAATGTTGAGCTCCTTGCTTTATCAAAGTTTACTGTTAATTTGTCGAGACCCCATGTTAGGGAAAGTCCCAACAGTAGAGAGTGCCATGGGGGTGTATGAACCCGAACCCGTCTCCTAGGCTATGAATGTCCAGAAAAGCTTAAAGTCTTATGTTTCATCATAAATGTTTATTAATATTGATCTATGATTTCAAACATCACTACCATCCTTTTTACCATCACTTTACCGTACATTTCAGGTTCTAGGAGGAGATAATGAGCCTGACTCGAGACCCCACCCCTATAGAGAAAGCCCAGACAGAATGGGAGTGTCTTTGAGCCCACCCCTCTCCAGTGAATCCAGTCCTGTGAATGACAGAAAAAGCCTAGTCTTAGACTAATGTTTCAAATCATGTTAATTACTGATCTAGAACATTTTTTTGTACAATCATACTTGTTTTCAGGTTTGAGGAGGAGATAATGGGCCTGACTCAAGACCTTACACAATAGGGAAAGCCCAGACAGAACGGGGGTGTCTTTGAGCCCACCTCTATCCAGTGAGTCCAGTCCTGTGAATAACAGAAAAGGCCTCGAGTCTTAGACTTATGTTTCATCATCATGTTAATTACTGATCTAGAACATTTGTTTGTACAATCATACTTGGTTTTCAGGTTTGAGGAGGAGATAATGGGCCTGACTCAAGACCCTACCCCCATAGGGAAAGCCCCACCAGAGGATGATAAGGGACCAGGACCGAGACAGATGCAGGGTGGACCCCGAGATGGGCCAGACGGTGGCCCACATGGACATGGGCCAGGCCCAGGGAGAGGGGGTTTCCCACAAGGCCCAGGAGGTTTTCCACAAGGGTTCATGCCCCGGCAGATGAGGGGCCCTGGTAAGTTCAGAGGTCAATTTTGAAGAGGTTTTATGACATTTGCTCTGGGCAACAATTGCTCCGCCATTATTTTTTCCTTTAAAAAAACACAAACATAATTCTTTATAATCTGAACCAGACTGTAATCTTAATCTAAATTCCTTCAAAATGATAATGTTGGGAAAAAAAAAAGAAGAGCATTATTTTGTCACTGGAGCAAATGTTGTGTGAACCTCTGATGACAAACAAAAAACCTCACTAAAAAGGGGATAGGATTGGGGCTGATGGAGAACATGTGTACTATTGAAATTGACATTCATTTGAAACAATTAAAGCCTTATTAAAATGCCCAAGAAACTAAATTGGAGAGCTCCATTTAATAAGAGTTTTTATGTTTTCTTTATAAAAATGTGCTCAAGAAATGATGTGATGTGTTTGTTTTTATTTTAGATTGTGAAGATTTTTGCACTTTTCGGCTCTGGCAGCATTCGGTAATTAATGTTCAAAAGTTAATAATTTTTTCAGAAAGCTGCAGAAAGTTAAAATTTGGGATCTTTTATTTAAATGTAATGTGCAATTCTCAATATTTCATACATTTAAAATAATATCCAGGAGTGACTCTTAAATTATTGTTTTCCCCTTTCAGGTGGAAATCCCAATCAGAGACCACGAGGCCCTGCAGGCTTCGTACCGCACCAGCTACGCGTCAACCAGAGGCCACCAGGACCGCGCGGGCCCCCCAGGTTTCCCAGGTTCCCTCTGCCCCCTCCTCCCCCTCACCCTCCGCAGATGGGCATGGGGATGGGAGGCCACATGGGGCACCCTGATATGAACCAGGGGCCCCCGCACCATAATATGATGGGTGGACCGGGGCCACTACCTCCCCCACCCATGCCGCCGCCCTTTCAAATGATGCACCCCCCGGGCCCTGGCATGCACCCTGGTGGCCCCCCTGGGCCTCCTCACCAGCAGGGCAAGCCTGTGACGGTCTCCGCGAAGCCCACGACCTACGCTGCCAAACCGGTGCTGAACAAGAAGAAGAAATCAAAAAAGGAGAAGTCGGCGGAAAAGAAGGAAAAGGCTGCGGAAGAGGCTAAGGATGATGGAGGTAAACACACACAATATCATTGCAGACATTTTAATTATTAAAGCAAATGTTATGTTACATGTAACTAATCCTGTACAGAAACTATGAAGACATTGGCCTGTTTGAACAACGTCCTTCATGTGAAAGCATCATTTATGTTACAGGATTCCACACTGGTGCATGAAATAGGGAGTCAATTTTAAATGTAAACTTGAATATAAGCCTTTATAAGGAAGGTTGTGTAATATTCATTCTTTTACCCAACAGAGTTATAGGGCGTTAAAGGGACTTAGTAACATTGTCCAAATCCTCAAAATAAATTTTGTTTAATTCTATCGGTTCCCTCATACCTTGTTGTATTTGTATTACCAATAAAATCATGGGACAGGTTTCGGTTTTTCAAATTTCTATTTCGTTACAAAGATATGTACGATCGAAGTATTCAGATAAGAAAAACTGCCCCGGAGTTTTTCTTACCGTGTACAAAGTGAGTGCAGTGAGTTAGTGACTATCACTTTGCATTTTCACTCATTACTTGGCCATGCAATGTCCATTTGACTTGAAATTTTCACACAGTACCCTGTGGACATATGAGATAACAACAACATTGCATCAACCCTTCATCACTTTTTGCACATGTCAACAAAGTTACTAGATACCTTTCAATTACCTTTAAGGTAACTGATTCTATACAATGACAGTCAAACTGTTGCAAAGATGGTATTTTAAGCCTAAACACAAATTGTTTTCTATCATGACATTGTAAATTTTACTTGCCCAAACAGAAAATTTACTTGCCCGCTACATGACATCTATACAAAAGAAATTAAATTATTCTCCCAGAGTCTACCAATAATTCAGTTGCCGGATCGGGCAACCAAACTAGGCCATTTATGTAATTTTACTTGCCTAACATCAATTTTCACTTGCCTCGGGCAATAGGACAAGTGCTAGTGTCTGGGCAATTGTCCAGCTTCAATCTGCTATAAGGAGCCCAAAGTTGTAGCTCATGTTGTAGAACCATTTTTATGTGAACCCATTCTCTTCAAGATTCTGAAATCTCCATAGACTTTGTACACAACCCACCCAGCTCCCCGTAGGCAAGGGGTTAAAACAGAAATTTATATTTCCGCTTATTACCGCTTATTTTTTTTAATATCTTTGAATTGACAGCTAAGACAAGTCAGGAAGCCAAATCAGCTGGACCGCAGGAACCACCAAGCACCTCTCTGGGGCCCCCACCCGCGAAGAAGAAGGCAGAGCCCCTCCCCCCGCCCCCCATGATACCACACCCCTTCAACGCCATGCACCCTCCCCACGGGGCCATGCCCCCTGCACACCAAATGCCCCATCATTCAACCACGGCCCAAGGACACGCAGCTGCTCCCCCCACGGCGGGGCTGACCCACTCCGACATAGTGAGGATGAGTGCGGAGGGCGGGGCGTCTACGTCGACGGACGTGAAGAAGAAGAAGGAGAAGAAGGGAAAGAAATTCATGCGTACGGCGGCGGGGCTGACGTGGGAGGACGACAGTCTGACGGAATGGGATCCGAGTAAGTTTCACCTTCTCTTTTCTTCTCTTCTCTTCTTATTTTTGGGGAACAGGTTAAAGGGATAGTTGAGTTTTGGTATAGCGGGCGCTACACATAATACTTTTTTTGTGAGATAATGAAAAACTGAGTGTCAAATTTGAAAGAGCATAATATTTTAATGACAGAATAAACTTTATTTGATCAAAATCGGTTCAGAAACGGCTGAAATATCCATAAACGTAGCCATTTGTAATAAATGTGGGGCCCCACAATTATTCAATAATTTTGAAGCAACCATTTTTGTTTAATGCTTCCTCTTTTCAAAATTTTTCAAAAGAAGTATTTTAACAGAACTTTGTTGATTATCTCTCTATCTAATCACTATTTTTACACACCATCACATGCACAATATTTTATTTTAAATGGTTAAAACCAATGAGTTTTTAGAGAGCAGCCTCTTGAGTTTGAATGGCTCTTTTTGAATGTTAACAGGCTTTTTACCTAGTCGTTTGTAATTTTGTATTCCTTTTGAGCATGGTGGAGTTATAACGTAATGTAATGGTGCAGGTTTTGGTTACTAAAATTCAGTTTGACCAAAACTGTACTCTCATTACCAGAACTCAACTATCCCTTTAATCTCTGAAATGCCCACAAAGAGCCCCTGAAAATTATAAAAAAGTGGCCATTTTGTCAAATTTATAATATATACTTTTTGTCAGTTAGCTCAACAACAAAAAAATATTGTGGTAGGAAAAGAGTCCAACCTAATGGGATCCGAGTGAGTGTCGCTTTCAGTTGAAATAATAGCAAGTTTACGGTTACACTGCATGCTTAAAAACCATGAGCATCAACAACACATTTTTGGCATGTACATGTAGGCATCAGATTCCTGTGGCTTTATAAGTCCTATAAAGGGTCCTATAAAGCGTCAACTGTCTAAACATGCATTTCATTACTATAGATAGCTACATCATGTAGTTCCTGACAATTCAAACAAAAAAGGGGAAATTATGAGAAAATTTGATCGCCAATATTTTGCTTCATAAAAAAATTCATAGACAATGCACACATACAACTGCTACACGCACACTCTACTTTTATATGGCCTGACATTCCATGTGCTAACTGTGAACTGGCTTATACACAGAGAAATGTTTGACGGCCAAATAGAGCCCCTGAAAAAGATATGGGGCCATAATTTATGTCGCAAATTAAAAGAGTATTTGATGTGGACAAGCTTAAAAGAAAATATGACGGCTCGTGCCAATTTAGCCCTAAAATGCGCAAAAATCAATACTCGATATCCTGAAGAAAAAAAAGCAGTCTTCTCTTTGACCGGCAGAGTTATCATGTTCATTCAAGTGACAAAAATGCAGCGCATTTATGACAATAAATCATCTTCTAAAATACAGCAAATTCGTAAATCAATTATAGTTTTAGCATTTCTGACATGATTTTAATGGAATTATGGTTACATTTACGTCGTGACATGCCGATAGCGAAATAAACAAATGGGTAAATTTTGGGTACCTGTGACTCGCCCGTAAAATTATCGCGAGTCCCGGGAGGTAAATACTCCCGAAATCGACACCACTAGTAGTAGGTGTAATTCCAGACCTCATTTCTTTTGTTATGTAAACTTTTTTAATCCACATTTAATCCACATAAGTCCAAATTTACCTACCGTAGCTCAAAGCTTTTCCAGCAATACCAATGACTTTGACGTAAATGTATTAAAATTATATCAATGCTAGAAATTAACCTTTATGCCTTGTGGCCCATTCGGGCATGTATAAAACAAGATTGTTCAACTTTGAGCGGCCCAAAACCTAAATTTGGTGGCCCCGAACAAAGAAAATCATAACAAATTCTGTTAAATTTGGTTGCCCTAACGGGCCAGTAGAACTTAGTATCAATGAAATTTGATGGCCCGGAGTTAATTTTCAGTGGCCCCGGGCCAGCGGGCCTATGCTAATTTCAAGCATTGATTATGTAATACATGCTCTTCCATTATATCCTTTACCCAGATGACTACCGACTGTTTGCTGGTGATCTGGGCAATGAGGTGTCGGAGGATACGCTGACAAAAGTGTTTGGCGGCTACCCTAGCTACTTGAAATGCAAGGTGATTTAGAGTTCTAAGAATGTATGATTATGATAGTGATTATGATGGTGATGATGATGATGATGACGATGATGATGATGATGATGATGATGATGATGATGATGATGATGATGATGATAGTGATGATGATAATGATGACGATGATGGCAATGGTGGTGATGATGACGATGATGAAGATGAATGAAGTGTCGGAGGATACGCTGACAAAAGTGTTTGGCGGCTACCCTAGCTACTTGAAATGCAAGGTAATATGTATTTACATGTACTTTTGATTTTTGTAAATAGATACATGAATATAACGCTATAATAATAATATGCTGTTCGATTCATTGCAAATACTTAAAAAAAGGGATTTGCCTCAACAAGATTTAATATCCTTTGCAGGTCCCCCACATCCGCTGTAATACCACACCAAATGTATAAATTATATCTATATGTATGTAATTTGTTGAAATTTGTATGTTGTTTTTTAGAGATGTGAAATAAAATTGAAATTGAAATTGAAAATTTAGAGTTCTAAAAGTGTATGATTATGATAGTGATTATTATTATGATGATGATGATGATTGACGATGGCGATGATGATGATGATGATGGCGATGATCATGATGATGATGATGATATGATGTGATGATGATCATGAGGAGGATGGTGATCATAGACTTTTTATTGTTGTCATCAAAATATATTCAATTTTTCTTTCATTTGCTCATAATTCATTCATTTATTAATTGATTCATTTGCTCAGTTGTCTATAGTACTACACTCTATGTAGTTTTATAATTTGTTAGTTATTTCAACTTTCACATGTTTCATAATTCCTTGCTTTTGTTCTTACAGATTGTTCGGGATAAGAGGACCAACAAATCGAGGGGGTATGGCTTTGTCAGCTTCAAGGATCCGAGATGCTACATGCAGGCAATTAAAGACTGGAACGGTAAGATACATGTACTTAGGCAAAAAAAAAAAAAATGTTGCATTGGAGTAACGGGCAACCAAAAATTAGGGTAGGTAGGTAGGTTTTTTTTTTTTTTTCTTTTTCGCAGGATTCGCAAAAAACACTCAAACGCACACGCAGGCACTGAAACACACAAACATACACACACACACACACACATATAAACGGTGGTGCTGGCCAAAACCGCTCGAAACGCATACTATTTTAGTGGGAAAAAAGCCATTCTGTCCATAACACTTCCGGGTTTTCAGCGCAGCAAATATCGATTGCGAATGCAGCGCGATACTCACGCGATAGCGATTTTTTGCCTCGATGTACATAAAGATATTGATCGCAATCGCAATCGGATAAAAAACAAAAAAATCTTTAGGGTCGGCGATATTTTTAGTGTCTGGCGGTTTATGCCAATGCAACAATTTATTTTTCATGGCCTTATTGTATTGTTTCCAGACTCGGGAGTGTCAGTGGCTATATGTATGCATGATCGTTCACAATTTCTTGAAAAAAGGGTAAATTTTCTCATGTGTTCGTAAACAGACAGAAATTGAAAAAAAGGTTGTATATTTCATGATTTTGTTTGCGGAGATGAATAAAAAGGGTACAAATATCATTAAAATGTTTGCGAAATGAGAAAATAGGGTCTTTTCGCGAAGGGCTACACATTTTATTTCATCTGTGTACTTTAAAAGTCTTTAAGTCTTTAAAAGGGGGCATTTTGGTTGATGTGTACTCGAAATGCACAAATTTGGGTTATATTTGTTTGCCAATTTGTACCTGTTTTCGTGTTAAAAAGGGGATATACATGTAAATAGGGGGGGCATTTTTACCATGAGAACGAGGCTACCTTTGAATATGAAGTGACACCGCCGGGTTTCCAGACAAGTGCCCTTTTAGGACTATTATCCTTCTGGAAAATGTTTGCTATAAATAGCCTTTGGGCAGAGTTTTCATATTATAAATCATCTTTGCTCTAAGTATTACAATGATTTTAAAAAAATCTTACTCTTACCCTCATTCCCATACACAGGTAAATGTGTTGGGAATCGTCCGATCAAACTGCTGAAGATGCACATGGAAAGACTATGCTTCTTTTGGAACTGTCTTCATACATGTACATTACCCAAAGACATTGATCCTTATCTAAAAAGCCATCTGTGTTTATGAGTAGGAGATATTACTAGTCCCAAAGTGGTTGCCTGTATTCAGACCATCAACTCATCTTGAATAAAGTGATTTGAATAATGCCGTCTTATTAAAGGTACAGTACAAGTATTCATTACTATCATCGTTATTAATGTATGAAAACTTTCCCTTATCCCCATACACAGGTAAATATGTTGGGAACCGTCCGATCAAGCTGCTGAAGAGCACATGGAAATACAATGCATCTTTTGTAACTGTCTTCATACATTTGAATAATGCCTTGTATTAATTACTATCATTGTTATTAATGTGTGGAAACTTTCTCTCACCCCCCTAATCCCCATACACAGGTAAATATGTTGGGAACCGTCCGATCAAGCTGCTGAAGAGCACCTGGAAAGACAGGGACATCAGCTCCGTGAAGAAGAAGCAGAGAGAGAAGGAAAGGCTCGGTCTTCGATGACGACGACGTTCCATCCAAGTCTGAAATACTTCAGCCGTGCTTTTTTCTACATTTCACGCACATGAAAATGTATGATCAGAGACATTCAAGCAAATGCTCAAGGAAAGGGTCCATGTTTGATGATAGCGCGGCATTCAAAATCGTGGATACAGTTAAACGTCGTTGATGGACAGATACAAGTATTTACAATCTGACAATGATGGATATGTCACAAACAAGTTTGATGAATGATAGAAATAATGAAGCAGAAAGGAGGAGATAAGACCCAACACCAAGCCTACCACTCTAAGCTACATTGGAACCTCCTCCTCCCCCCTACTCTGTGGTACATTTGAACCCCCTCCAACCCTACCACTCCAAGCTACATTCGAACCCCCTCCTCCCCTCTACTCCGTGGTACATTTGAACCCCCTCCAACCCTACCACTCCGAGGTACATTCTAACCCCCTCCAAGGTGGGAGTGATATTTACTTAATTCAAATGTTTCAAAAATAAATCCCTGTCAGGTTTAGAATAGCAAATCTCCATTAAAGTGAGGCCTGTAAAGTGTCTAACTCCACGAAAATTACTTGGAGCTTCCTCGTTTCTCTTCTACCGTGTTTAGCTTATGGTAAGAGAAGAATAAAATAGGGTTAGATTTTTTCAAATGCCCCTTTAGTATGACGATATCTATCATTCAGCTCAAAAGCGTTTAACAAACGGTCATAAACCTAATAAACGTCCGTTGTAATAGCTGACGCATATTTTCGCTTTTTTTTAACCAGGAAAGCAGTGTTCTTTTTCAATGAAACTTTCACACATCGTTCGGACATATCTTACAATGATTTTGGTACAGGATTGAAGTCTCAAATGTCATTTTGGGCAATATCGGACACTTTACAGGTGCACCTTTAAAACTGAAGGGTTAAAGTGATCCATTAACTTCATTAAATTTTTTCTGCAAATTATATTTGAGACTTCAATCATATACCAGCCCAGGGCTCGACACTCGCACTGGCCCGCTGGCCCGGGGCCAGTAAAATTGCACTTTGGGCCAGCAAAAATGTATAAAAGTCATACTTTGGTGGCCTGATCGGGCAAGCAGATTTTAAACCCGACATTGACAAAATTAGAAAATCTTGTTTTCTTCCATGTCATGCTTCATTAATAATCACTGGTTTGATCAGGTAAGAGTGATATTTTGAATAGTAACTAACCCTAGTTAAAAGTGTATTCATGAAATTAAATTTTCAGGCCAGTAATTTTTTCTTTCGGGCCAGCAGAAAAGGGGAAGAAGTTTTTTTCCTGGCCCGACCGGGCCACTGACAAAAAATGTGTGGAGCCCTGCATATACCAATATCAATGATCTGTGATAGTTGCAGAGAAAAGTAACACTGTTCACCTTCTATGAAAAGTGAAAATGTATGTAAAATTACACCACCTACAGCTGCTCATTGATTTTGACTTATGGAAAGCGTTTGTGGAACGCTTTTTATAAGGTAGGGAGACAATTTAAGAAAACAAATAAACACCCATTTCATTCTAATATTACCATTTAGCCAAATAACAAGGTACAAGAGAAATGTAAATTGCATTTGGTACACATGGGATTCCACAAGATTTAGATGAAATGAAATCTTATCCACCGGAACTCAAGTTTTTCTTTGAATAATAATGGTATCATAGCATTTACACCAAGCTATACAGAAATGTTCTCAATAGGTTTGATCAATGCTTATGGAGAAAACTAAGTATTAGTATTTTGTTACCGATTACAGTACATTGTTGATCTCTTATTTACATGTCAAACGTGGCATTTATTGAACAGGTAAAATTGTAGTACAGTGTATGTTTTGTTTGTACAAATATTATGAAATAATGTACAAAATAAAACATTTTGTAAAAATGCTAACCTCTGTGATTTTGATTTTGCCTAAGTTTAGTACATATATATATATAATGTTCTGATTTATTTTAACCCCTTGACCACGGGAACCGAGTGGGTTGTGTACAAAGTCTATGGGGATTTCATAAACTCGTAGGGAACGGGTTACTAGACCAATACCGGGGCAGGGAATATATTTTTCTGGGGCTACTTTTCAAGCTTGCCTGCATGAAAACGGCACTCTAAAATTTGTTTTGAATTGAACTCTATGCACATTCGTGGGGGCTCTTTTGGGCATTTCATGGGCTAAATCGCCCTGAGCCCCTGTGCAATTTTGTCACTGATACTGGACCGGGTGCCAATGACTAAGAACTTGTATTGGCCATCAACAAATTAGGATCTACCACACATACGTCTATGGTGGGAGTCTTAGATGTGTCATTTTTGCAACCTGAAAGAAAAGCCTAAACAGCCCTTTAGAAAATGTATGTGCAATTTTTAGTAGGTTCTGTGTGTGTTGAGGTGTGTAATAATGTTGTGCTTAGTGTTTGTACATGCACATGAATGTTTTGTGTGTGTGTATGTCCTTGTTTGAGTATATGTGCACATACAAAGAACATGTACAGCAATGCAGGAATTAATGTTAAACTTTAGGGGGCAACTTTTTCAATCTGATGGATATTCACAAAATAGTTCACATAATACCCTATGATAAAATAAGGGGCTACCTACTGTTTCAGGGGGCTATTTTGAAAATTAGGGGGCAAAATCACCCTCAGCCCCCGTATATTTCCTACCCTGATGTACAGTAGAACCTTGTTATAATGAAACCCTCTTATAACAAGGTAATACTGCTGGTCCAAGCATTTTGTCTTTTTATTACCCTGATATATCAGGATACATGTTATGGAGAGCAAGTTAATTTTCATGGTCCCAAGGCCCTAGTTTTATAACAAGGTTTCACTGAATAAGTAGGCTAGCGCCTATGCCAGTATGTGCATGTTGCAGGGTGTGGTTTAGATGTCTGTACAATGTTTTTGCTTTATGACCAAATACAAAGCACAATAAAAATTTAATTAAAAACACAACAGAGGCTCAGTAATGTGTCTCGACCCATTCAGGCTCCGACAATATTCATGCTGGGACCTACGGAGCATATGTTATACCAAAATCAAATTGTTTTGAACAGGTCAAGTAAGCCAGGGAATTTAAATAGTATGATAGCTTGTATTTGTGTTCATACGAGTGGAAAGTTTGCCGATAAGGGGGTTGTTAAGGGGCACGATTTCAAATTACGTTGATATTGGCAACATTTAGCCAAGAATTGTTAATGGTAATATACTAACATTTGACTGGTACTTGTACACATGGTTGTTTAGATGTAGTATGCCATTTGGTAATGTATTATTAGAGAGACTATGATACTACTACATGTACGAGAATTTAATTTGTACACAAGTATTTCTTTTATCCATTCACCACCTCCCCTGCAGCACCCACCCCCTACACACACATACATACACACTAAACTGTAGAACATCAACACATACCAAAAGTATAAACTACACACACATACATATAGACATCCTGCAATCATTACTCTAAACATGTACCTATGAAACACACCTTCATATATCCATGGTCAATTATTTATCATTGTTTTCAAGGTACATGTATCTGAATGTAGCTTGCCTAGTAAATGATGTACAGTACATGTATGTCCCATGTCATGGTTGGTAATGGATCCATATATAGCAAAACCCTGCACTCGTCGGTAAAAATCAAAATTTAGATTTTCATACTATTAGAAAGGCCTCATCACAAGCTTTCATTTGATGCTTTGTTCGAACAAATTGGTCAATAATTGGTGAAGATATATGATTGTTTCAATTTTACAATCATAAGTCTTTTACACACATTATGTGAACTTAAAATGCCCATTTCTTCAAAACATGAATTACTAGTATATCCCCTAATGTAGTATGAATAAATGTTGTGAAATTTTTTGCTATAATCTTGGAAACAGTTTTTAATTTGGTCTAAATACATTACTGATGAGAAAAAGTGATGTTTCCATTTTTTATTTTTGGTCCCAGGGTGCATTTTGGCGATTTTAAAGATAATTAGCTAGTTTGCATATTTGTGAAATAAGGTCAGGGGTCATTTTCTATCTAGGGATAGTACAATATTGATAAAAACTAGTATTCTAGGGTATTTTGAGGCAAGGATTCCATTTCCGGTGCTCGTTTGTAAGTGCTGTATGGGAAACACTCTGAAATCCAAGATGTCTTCCCCTAATTTGCATATTTATGAATATTATTGATTTTCAGTGGCTACAGCCCCTAATAAGCAATAATTCCGGATTATTATTTGTCAGTTATTTTTTAAGTATGTATTTATGATATCAAAGATGAGTTGCCATCGGGGCAACCTCTAGCAATGCATATTATTTGCATAATTATGTATTTTACCTAATTTGCATATTCCCCCAAATCGAGTATATTGGGAACCCGGCAAGTAAAAAAGACAAGTAATACCACTTTTCCAAGGTTTTAGGGGGCAACGAATCCATTCATGATACTTATTTACCTGTATCACCATGGCATCCATCTCAAATCCAAGATGACTGCTCCCTAAATTACACATGTTATGATACACGACTATATTATTTCGGTTATATTAGATTGATATCATAATGTTTTGAGTTGTAATTATTGGAATGAGCAACTACAATACTTGAATCACAATGTAGTTATTTGCTTACAGTAAGCAAATCATACTTTTATAAATTAAATGGCATTAAAGTAGCAAATAGCATTATTTACTTTAAAATGACAAATGCGGCCATCTTGGATTTACGTGGGTTGCCGAGGTGATACAGGTAAATAAGTATCATGAATGGATTCGTTGCCCCCTAAAACCTTGGAAAAGTGGTACCGTATTACTTGTCTTTTTTACTTGCTGGGTTCCCAATATACTCGATTTGGGGGAATATGCAAATTAGGTAAAATACATAATTATGCAAATAATATGCATTGCTAGAGGTTGCCACGATGGCAATTCATCTTTGATATCTTAAATACATACTTAGAACATAACTGACAAATAATAATCCGGAATTATTGCTTATTAGGGGCTGTAGCCACTGAAAATCAATAATATTCATAAATATGCAAATTAGGGGAAGCCATCTTGGATTTCAGAGTGTTTCCCATACAGCACTTACAAACGAGCACCGGAAATGGAATCCTTGCCTCAAAATACCCTAGAATACTAGTTTTTATCAATATTGTACTATTCCTAGATAGAAAATGACCCCTGACGTTATTTCACAAATATGCAAATTAGCTAATTATCTTTAAAATCGCCAAAATGCACCCTGGGACCAAAAATAAAAAATGGAAACATCACTTTTTCTCATCAGTAATGTATTTATACCAAATTAAAAACTGTTTCCAAGATTATAGCAAAAAAAATTGCTACTTTACATAACCTGATAGACTATACTGACAAGTGCAGGGTTTTGCTATAGCCGGTCACATATTTATAGAGCGGCATTATTTTAGTTCCATTCTAATTCTATTTGACATGATAAAAGGTTTGCAGCTAGTTGCCAACTAGGGTTAACTACTATATGTAGTAGGTAATACATGCTTATCCATATAACCAAAGTTAGCGGCTAAGAAAACTTTGTGTTACTTACTTCGCCTTCAATAGAATTAGAATTGAACTTACTAAGTACCTAGTGTGGTTTTGGGGGAAATGGGATTTGGTCCAATTCTTTTAGCATTACCAATGAATAATGATCTCTGATTGGTGGAATTCCCATCTAAGCACATGTTAATTAAAATTTCAAAAGGGCACTTCAGATCAGTCACTAAGGCACATCATGTAATAACTTTACATTGTCAGATACAACACAAAACAAACTATTTCATATTCTGGTTCAATAAACTCTTTTTAATAAACTTACAAACTGGTGAATTTCACACAATTCCATTTTACATGCTTGTTGCATCAGTCCATACTGAATCAATCCATCACCAACATTCATTTTAGTTTGTTATCAACACTGCATTACAAAATGTCATTGATAGGGAGAATTGGAATCGATTTTTGTCCTGTTTTCATCAAGAGTAGAATTTTGAATAGAACAAACATGCTTTATCACCCATTTTACTTCACTCTCATTGAGGGTAAAAACAAGTAAGTAGGGTTAAATCTGGTTCTTTGAGTATTCAAACTCTACGATGAATGAAATCTTTAAAGAGAATTGTAAAGTGTACGATATTACACAACCCTATGTGGTATTCTAATTGAATACAAAGTGCATTTTCATACAATGAGCCATTTTTCTACACTGCATTTGAGATACAATGTTCAATTCTGCAGTACAGTATTACCAAAGTGTACAGATGATATGCTCTGAATAAAACAGTGGCTAACAAAATTGCACAGAAATTTGATTTCAGGCAATATATGTAGGGTAAAATTCCCATAAATAGCTGCAAGGTTTGTACTATTGTAGCTTCATCGCCATTTCCCTCACATAAAGTGGCAAACCATTATAAAATTTAGCCACGTGCAAAGAAGTATGGTTGGATAAAAGTCATAGCTGTGCTGTATGAAGCTTCACCATGTCTACTAAGTTCACTCAACGAGGCAAAATATTTATACAAATTTGGGTCACAAAAATTAGATTACGATGACGGGGACCAATTGGGATAATCTGTTTATATATATGCGTGAGGTTCGTAGTCGGACTTGACGTCGTAGCCGATGATGCTTCTCCTGCCAATCTGTTCGCCGATGAAGAACCAGAAAGCGACCTCGGCGCACACCAGCGTGTTTGTCCAGGCCTCCTGCAGACGGATAATGGAGGAGGAAAACAGAAAGAGAATAGATGATCACCATTGGTCAGGAATTTTCACGAGGTAGATCAGACTTATATCAGGGCTTGTCCTTAGGGGTGGCTCATTTATCTTTTTGTTCCCCCTTCAGTTACTAAAGGCTGATTTTTTATTTATTTATTTGCAAATAAATGTTTTTTAGAGCTTGACCATGTCTGGCTGACTTGATGATGTCCGTACATTTGCACACAAAATTGTTATTCCAAGCCTTCACACTAACCATTTGCTTAGACTGTTCGGGTGAGTAAAATCATAAATTTTCAACATTTACTTGCCCAGACAAGAAATTTACTTGCCTACTTACTTCTAGAGGAGATTCACACATAGGGACCAACGAGTATGGAGTTACATTTTCATCTTGTAATTGATCAATAATATAGTTGCCTGATCGGGCAACCAGACTAGACCATTTATGAAATTTTACTTGCCCCACATAAATTTGTACATGCACTGAATCTCTTCCTTTTCTCTTCTAGAGGTTAAATTGGCAAATGGAAGGGAAAATAAGATCCGACTAACTATCATTAATTTTCATTGTTGCCTTCATTCATTTTGTGTCCCATCTCGCCTTCAGTCTCATTTGGGAGTTAAATCGTTTAAAACGATATCAATAGTTGTCAGACGAAGAAATTAGTTTTCCTTTTTCTAATCAAATTGGTAAATATAAGAAAAATTAGACCTACCAGGGACCTGTTGCAGAAAGAGATACAATCTATTGTAAAGTTGCAATTAATGGCAAGTCAGTCATTTTGAACTTGAGCCACATGCAAAGAATTTACTTTGCCCTGAGAACACACTTGCCCTGTATTACACATTTGAACCAATCAGATTTGCACATTTAGTCACATAATCTGACTTACAATTAATTGCAACTTTACAACTTTAATTGTAACTTTAATTGTAACTTCTGCAATGGGGCCCCAGATAATCTAAGTGCTGTACTTTTCCTATTTATTTTTGTCCTTTCTAACTCACCTTCACTGTAAGATTAGCGAATTTGCCCGTCCTGGCCGACTTTACGATGTCAGAGAAGCCCTTCTGGATGGCAGGGAGATCGCCCGGCGTGGGTGGGGCCAACTCAACCTTGGCATAGTACCAGAACTTGGCTAGCCTTGGCTTTGAGTACTCCACGGCATCTACAGTGAACAAATACAGAGAGATAAAAAGAATATATTGACATTTATTTTGTAAGCAAGTTTGATCAAATGAAAGTACTTTGTTTGTACTACCGTGGCATAGTACCAGAACTTGGCTAGCCTTGGCTTTGAGTACTTGAGGGCATCTACAGTGAACAAATACAGAGAGATAAAAAGAATATATTGAAATTTATTTTGTAAAGAAAGTTTGATCAAATGAAAGTCATTTGTTTGTACTACCGCGGCATAGTACCAGAACTTGGCTAGCCTTGGCTTTGAGTACTCGACGGCATCTACAGTGAACAAATAAAGAGAGATACAAAGAATATATTGAAATTTATTTTGAGCAAGTTTGATCAAATGTTGTTTGTACTACCGTGGCATAGTACCAGAACTTGGCTAGCCTTGGCTTTGAGTACTTGACGGCATCTACAGTGAAAAAATACAGAGAGATAAAAAGAATATATTGACATTTATTTTGTAAGCAAGTTTGATGAAAGTACTTTGTATTACTTCTACTTTGAAGAACTTGGCTAGCCTTGGCATGGATGGAGTACTCCACGACTCCACAGCATCTAAAGGGAAAATCAAAGAGATCAATCAATATTGTGAAATATTAATCCTAAATTTTGTTGCTAATTCTGATTTTAAAAATCAAAGTCATCTTGACAATACAAGGGATATCTTTGCATGTTCCCAACGCTAGTCCCACTTGGCTTGCCTTAGTTTTGAATACTCCACGGCATCTGCAGATAAAAAATGTAAGAGATTAAAACAATATATCTTGAATTATCAAATGCTAAGATATTTTGCTATTGCTGATTAAAGAAATAAAAGTCATCATGTAAATGTGAGCATATTTACAATTACACACCATACACAAAATTTCCTTGGAGCACAAAGCACAATAGCAGTACATGGGTGACATGAAAAGGCTTTGAACCTTGCCACCCATGCACCAGCTGTCCTCGCCTATACTGTTCGTGCACTACGATATCTACAGAGTCGCATTGCGCGAGTGCATATTTTGTTTGCGCGGCGTGACATGCAGTGTACATTTTTGACGGCACATTGATCCAGTTGTTAAATGGTTACGACCGACGCTACCGGTATTAAATAGAACAATAGTACCACGTAGTTTGTCATACTGTAACATACAGAGTATTTTACACATGACAGAACAGGTATGCACCCATGCATTGTCTATGCACAGCCTGTTCAACACCCCAGTAATGGTAATGTGAATGTCTGTATGGGTGAATAATTATACCCCCCAAAAAAACTTGACTAGCCTTGGTTAGGAAAACTTCACAGCATCTGCGACTGCAGTTAGACATTACATTTAGAAAGATCAAAGAGCTTCAATTTTGTAATAAGTTTAATACTTAAATTACACAATGTAACTCATTTTTCCTACGTAGGTATCCGATTTCGGAAACTTTGATCGTCTGGCATTCAGAGCGTTTAAAAAAAACCTTCCCAACAATTTGCAGCGAAAAAATCTTCTTCTTCTTCTTCTCCCTTCCTCCGCTGGTATCCAATTGATGTGTACAAATCAATACAATAGGGATTACTGCAGACAAACGACAGTAAAGTGCGTATCTCACCGGCGGAGACGTCGCCACGACCACGCGTTTAGCGTACACAGCAAAGTTAAAGACCAGCTACACTCAAATCAAACTAAAAAATATGATGAGCTACATGAATCATGATGGTCAGGTTGCAATCTCTCTTACTCTAAATTTTGAGTGTACAGTGATTTCCCATAGGTGAGTGCCAAACTGATTCTGGATAATTGCGCGATCAGGATAAAATATGACGTCAATATTAGTTATTACAATCAAAACAATTTGCAATTTTTTCAAAATGTTTTTTCACGAGGTAAACATTGTTCTTTTTCTACAAAAATATCACAAATCATTCAAAAGAATCTTGCAATTATATTGGTATATTGCTGAAGACTGAAGTCTAAAATCTTACAAAGTTATGGATCAGTATTTTATCACTAATTTAACAAGTCAATAAACATGATCAACATTATTCATTTTTCAGGGTTCCGTTTAATAACTGATTTATCATGTTTCCATAAATTCCATTATCAACTGGCCTTTGCTTTGGCTTTGAAGCAGTTAAGTTTGCATGCTGTGATACAAAGAGAAATATATTTAACTTTCTTTCTGTTTTACACATTTATATCATTCATTTAATGAAGGAGCCTCGAATAGACCGCGGGCCGAACCGTGAAAATCGCCTTATTTCTTGACTTTCGTGCTTCAAATCTCGTATCTACCTGAATTTTGGCATGTGGGTAGTGAAAAATTCACTGAACACAAATTCATAACTCGTCAAGCTCAAAAAGTGCACATTTTTTCAAAAAGTAGAAAAAACTTGGAATTTTGTTTTTTTATACTCTCTGAAAAATAATCCAATCCCAGTGCATCTCTCATTAGAACGTAACATTGTCCCATAAGCTAGGGCCAATCAGATCGCTTGTTTTATCGTTGTGCTAAAAGTTTGTTTTGATGCGATGTAATGACACATACTTTATCTTTATTTTGTTGTTTACATGGAAACTAAACTCACAGTATATTAATTCATTTAGAGGAATTAATTCCGAAATAGATAAGGAATGAACACCACCTTGAAAATTTACCAAAAACACATTAGAAGTTGATAAATAATTTAACGAAAAGAGACCGATACGGCACTAGCACTTCGGCTAACGAAGATCATCAGGCTAGTGTCGCCCGAGCTGCGGGGTACTGGTCGGCTACAAAAGGGGGCATGGAGGCATAATGCAATATCGCCCTCAGCATGAATCTAGTTTCATTTTTTCCCCCGGGAAAAAGCTATTCTCCTAGTTACTGTCTGTCTGGGAATGGATTGGAATATATTTGTCTTTATCTAAAGGGAAAGTCCACCCTAAATCTAAGTTAGTTAAGATAATGGCATAACAATTAAAAGAGAGGAACGTGACAGTGAAAAATTTCTTCTTGTAAATATATTGCCTATTTTTTTAATTTATTAATTTTCCATGAGGAAACATTTTCTGCTTCTATTAAAACCAACTTATTTTCAGGGTGGACTTTTCCTTTGAGGAAATAAATAAAGGAGATAAATAGAGGGTAGACGGAGAGATTGTGAAATTTGGTAGTCTGGTATTCATTTATTTATATACATTTGAATTTTATTTTGCTTTTTTTTTGCATCAGGACTAATGGTATTCGATTCATCACACAGCACACTCCCCAACTTAAATCATCCTTCAGCATCCCATTGGCAATAAATATAATAATAATTTAAATAATAATACAATAAATAAAAACAAAATAAAAAACCCATGTATACACCGACAACTTATCTCTCTTATACACACATACACACCCACACCAAAACATACATGTACACAAAGATACAAACAATCCAGTCCAGACAATGCACTAATTTATCACGCCAAATTAATTGATATTAGAGCACGCTAAGAACAGTTGTAAAAAAAATGAGATAAGTCAAATTTTCCATATTAGTAAAATCTTTATGATCTTCTTTTATCTATCTCAATGCAATGAAAATCACTGGAAATTCTGGTAATTGGGCAAAATACAAAACAGTAGAAGTAATGCATAGATTAGGTAGACTCATAAACAACAAACATTCTTATAAATGAGGTAAAATTTTCTGGCTATTGAAAATAATCTTGGTTAACTTATAGCGAGATTCCGGTTATAACGAGGTCAAATCGATAGTCCCGACTACCTTGTTATAATGAGGTTTCCCCAGTTAGCAATACAAAATTATCATAATTCATACAACAAATATTCAAATATTTAATATCATGTTGTACTGTTTCATTGATTCATACAAAGCATGTAAACCAGACATACAATCAACTTCCCTATTACTTGCCTCTGATGATTTGTTTTCTTTGTTTTTAAACATAACATAGACAAACATAATATTTGTCTTAATTTCATTAGTTTGTAAGGCAAATAAAACAAAAAATAATATGAGCATTTATGGAAACGTTTTACATGTACATCAAAATTCTTCCTGAGCTGAAGCAAACCTATTCATAAAACAATTCATGCTTTCACTAGTCCGTTTCTTAACTCACTACAAAGTGCAAATATTTAAAACAGCTTCTATACATTGTATACTACATGTAGTGTGTTAATGTTAATCTTAACAGCAAAATACTATATACAGTAGTTAAAAGAAGGCAGACATGGAAGAAAGATTACTTGCACAAATTGATAAATAACCACATTGTACACCATAAGACATTTGCTTATATATGAATAGTATCATGATCATTAAAATGTGTAACTTATTCATCTTATATAATTGATATACTTGTCATAATGGAACAAAATACTAAATGCACAAGAGTACATTCCCAGTCCAAATATATATACATACACTGGTACAGTGTATCTATTCATAAGCAGTGAATACAAGTCAAGAAACCTCAATCTTCCAACATCTATTTTCTTCCCATTATTTTGGGTAAAATATTACAGGTATGATAGAAAATAACTTACAAGTGTCATGTTATAACAACAACATAATAAATAGATAGATAAATAAACTTTAACAAATCAAATTACTTGGTCATGGAAATTAAAATTAGTCAAAATGTATCAGAATCAGATTTGTCAAAACAAAATATTGGTTCATGTTAATACGGTAAGCATAAATTACGCATAACTTTATGACACTTCTTGTACCTACATGTAGCACTCTGGCTAGATAGGTACCATTTACACATGGGTGGAACATGGTAACCATAGATTAATATCTGCCTAAAGGACTATAGGTGTACCATCCATCTTAAAATGTTTGTTTACCAGTAGACTTTTTAAGGATATACTTAGCTCCATTGCAGATAATGCAATGCACTGGCAATATATTCAGTTTATAAGTCATGGCTGGTAGAGGGTTGATGTCCGTGTGAAAAACTTGACCAAAGCAGTCTCTTTGGTACAGGGGAATCCTCACTTGCTGACACTTACTTGATACTTGATGGGGTAATCCCTTGATGCAGCTGCAAAGCTATACTTGGATGATGTGCTGGTGTGTCATCAGGAGGTGCCATAAGCCCATAATACAATTTTCACTTTGCACATGTGTACAATAAAGATGCAAGAGTGAATGTGCAAGCAAAACAATCAAGTATAGTGACATTTAAACAATGTGGGAGCCCACGGGAGACTGCACTTCTCTAATGGTGGGTAATGCAGCCATTTGAAAGGTAGTCAGTCCTGTTATTTTGATGACCGGCCCAGGTAGATGGTTCCAGACTCGTATGGTCCGTGGATACAAAAATGACACCTTGTCAATAGTAGATAATGGAACGGTGAACTTCAGGTTGTGATTGTGTCTTGAATAACAGTTGGCTTGGCGGACTTCTGGTGGGAAAGGCACGTGGCTTGGCCTAGCTGGTGATGGATCTTGTAAAAGAGTGTGCACTGTGCAAGGAGTCACCGGACGTGTAGTCGGTCCCACCCACATCTACAATGTATTGTAAATGGTCCTGATAGGACGGTCCCACCCAAGGGCTGTCACGAGCGAGGAAGATGTGGTGGATCTTGAATTGCTGATCAAGTCTTGCTGGCTCTTCTTGGGGCTATTCTGTAAATAGCTGTGTCTTCTCAGCAGCTGTGGGTTTTAACAAGGAGAAGGGAGAAAAGAAAATTAAAACCAATTTCATCAAAGTCATTCTAAATATGAAAATCTATTACTAGTCATTAGGTGATTTCAGGTAGATAGTTGAAGTCGGTGTTGGTGTTGAGAACGTGGATCAAGCTACTGAACCGCCGATGGTAATAATAGAAAGATGATACTGTTCACCTTGATCATGTCATGGATAGCTCAACACCGATTGGACGTCATGCCTTTATATGATCCTCTCACAATTTTTACGTGAAAAGGTTAGTTACAAACAAAAGTGAAATCAGTGAGAAAAGGCATTTAAATTTCAACAGATAGGATATAAAATTTTAAATCATACATGTACTGTCGAACCAAAATAGAATATATAAATCATATCCAAGGATTTTCAGTAATTTTTGATGTTGTCATTTGGTTCGTGACCTTGAGATTACCAACACTAACATCGAGCTCGAAATCACAAATTTCACTAGGGATTAGTCATTATTATTAGGATTAGGAAGTTCTTCTTTTTGTTCGAGTGCAATTTTATTTCGGGAAAATGGGAATACTTTTCAAGTTCCATTTGATGAAGTCGTAGAGCTAGATATGTTCATATTATAACGGGAACTTACCTGCCAGTTCCGGATGTCTAAGTAACATTACAGTCATCTTCTTCTTCTTCGGGTTAATCTGCCTTCTTCAATCTGGACTCTGGAGATTCGTGTACAGTATAGCCATGAATGACTTGTCCCACACATTCACTTCCGTGTAATGTACATCGTTGCAACCTCACTTTCCAACTTCTTTTCCAAAGTTATCAATTTAGCTGCACACTCCTTGCACTTTTCATAGTTTTTATCACTTGATGATATAGACTTGTTTAGAGTGTCGATGACATGTATGGGACAGAAGTCGGATTTACTGGCCTCGAAACTTTCCGTCGCACTCGACTCGAACGCAATAGTAGCAGCCAGTGATTGTTGCTTGGGTTTGTTTACATATTAGCGCATGATGAAACAAAGAGCGTGATTGGTCAGTCCACAAATCACGTTATGAGCAACGTACTGTGATTGGTCATTCTTACCGTCGAAACTGAAAAATAGTTGCAATTTTTTTTTGGTTTTTTCCATATTTTGAGAAAATGCGCAGGTTTTGTTCTTGACGAGTTTCAGGTATGATTTCAATACTATTTTTACACAAGTCGACAAAAAACTAGCTAGATACAAGATTTGAAGCACGAGATGAAACGATAATGGACCTCGGCCCGCGGTCTAAAGTGGAAAACAGCATCTGATTAGAATCTGATCACAGCAAGAACGTTTGTCTCTTCCATTCTTTTGATGGAATGTAAGCAATCAAAAAGTCTTGACAGATAAGGTACAAGTCGTAGCATCACCAACCACAAATGGTTCAAAATCTGAGAGCTCTCGTCTAACGGGAAAGGGAGAGAGAGGGACACAGTAATAAGAAACTGATCTTGATTGAACCTGATATCAACCGCATCTCATCCAATGCTAGCTTTCAATCGCCCTGTAGATGAAGTTGCTCAGTTAGCTGGATTTACCAGGGTAATAAAGCTTTCTATCAAATGACTGTTGTACTTACTTACTTACTTACTGCCCATTATGCCTCCTGGCACATAGGGCAGCAACGAAAGTCCAAACGACTGTTGTAGTGGGTCTTTTAATATTATAATAACGCCCTAAATATCTATTGTAGCCCTTTCACTTTCTCCAGGTCAGCTCTTGTCGTCACAGTGATGCGCTGTCCGTCTGTAGCCCCCAGCACCCGAATGCGGCCATCTTGCGTCCAGATGCTCTTAAATGTATCCTTGTATCTTCTCTTAATTTCCTTGAACAGGTCCCCTCTCATCTTCATCAGGTTCTCCTGGATGTAGATTTGAGGACCCTCCTTGCGACCTCAACACCTTCCTTTTTTGATACACCGCATTCTTGACGTTGTAGCTCGCAAGGCGTACAATGACTGACCTTGCTATCCCCTTCTCACGCCACCTTCCTCCCTATCTGTGCGACCTGTCAATATCGCTCTTCACCAACTTGATATCTAACCTCTCCTCACAGACTCGAATGATGCATTTGTCCGTGTCTTCATCATCTCCCATCTCCTCAATGCCGTGAACAACAAGACAGTTCCGTCGGGAGTACTGTTGTCCTTCATCAAGTTTTTCTTTGATTTCTGTGATTTCCTTTTATCAGTTCCTCTATCTTACGATCTTTCATCTCAAATTAAAAGTCAATTGCGTCCTTGATGTTTTCCGAAACTCTGTTTGTAACCACTATAGTTAATTCATTGATCAATGATTGCTTTACCTTCTCCACCAGGCATTCGATAAGCTCATCGTTTGCCAGGAGCGTTTTGTTCATATGTTTACACATTTTTTTGTCTAATTGGTCAGTTTGAAAACGGAAAGGATAAAAGAGCCTTTGTTTTCTCTCATGGAGGGCGAGAGATTCTCATCGTCGTCATTGCCAGGGTCATTGCCTGAGTGACCAGCCACCATTTCAGTATGGTCAACATCATCGGAGCTGTCTGTGGCCCCCTGAGCGCCCAGCGTCTGTTGTTCAGCTGGTTGCCATGGCGTTTAATTTTCTTTTGCAGTATTTTCGGCACCACATTTCTTGGTAATCAAGTCTTTTTTTCTGGTTAACCCATTGACTATGGGAACCGAGTTGGTTGTGTACAAAGTCTATGAAGATTTCAGAATCTCGTAGCGAACAGGTTAACATGTTGATTTTCAAATCGTTCTTCATGTTTAGGTCAACCTTTTTTTTAAACAGAGTCTTCCCAGTGCAATAAAAGACTGTTTATGATATTATTCCGATCTAAGTCAAGAAGAAATGTAACTGACGTGCAGCGTGAAAGAGGTTTCGTGTTCCGAAGCTCACAGAGGTCAGGATAAATGTGTATGCTCTCAGCTCATGTAGGAAACGACTCTGAATTCCTCTCGCTGGCAGCCTGGCTAGATCCCCATGCCTCATTGTTCAGTGGTGTAGCATGTGCAGATACCCCCTGCAAGCTACTACAGAAAACTCAAATAAAATCACAGTTCCAAATCTGTAAAAGCAGATAAATGATTCCTTATATAAGCAAGTGTTAGCTGGTCACACCTGTGACATCGTAGTTGACGATAAAGTTACAAAAAAACATGGGAAAACATGCAAAAGTCAGAGCCACAGTATGAATCATGCACCACGCACCAAGTATTTTAATATGATATAATATAATCTCTAAGCGATTTTAGCTGATACAGCTGATCCAAAGCTAAGACCTTTCATGTCCCTAATACACCTCTTGTTTGCATGCATTGTTTTGCAGGTCGTTGCTATGTCAGGGCACCAAGGGGATCCTTATGTTTTGACTGATGCAGCACTAAGATCTGGTCCAAAGAACTTGGGTCCAAAGCTAAGACCTTTCATGTCCCTAATACACCTCTTGTTTGCATGCATTGTTTTGCAGGTCATTGCTATGTCAGGGCACCAAGGGGATCCTGACCAAGCTGGTGGATGTGATGAAGAAGGAGCCCAGAGAGTCGCCTTTCAGGTCAGTAATTGGAAACGAAACAAATTTTGTTTCTACCTTATTACATATAATAAATGGCTTGCTAAAGTTATAGTTATGGCTAGAGCTAAAGTTAGAATTAGAAATTAGAATTGATAAGATTTAGTAAGAAGGAGCATAGAGTGTCACCTTTCAGGTCAGTCATGGAATAGGCAAACTGAAGATGTGTTACTTTAAACCATATTGTTACAACAAATGTCTCGCTATAGTTATAATTAGAGCTAGAATTGGAATTTAAGTTTTAGTTCAAATTTTAGTTAGAGCTAGAGTAAGAATAAGATTTAGATTTTGGTTAAGAGATGATAAAGTTATAGCTATGGCTAGAGCTAAAGTTAGAAATCAAATTAATAAGATTTAGTAAGAAGGAGCATAGAGTGTCACCTTTCAGGTCAGTCATGGAATAGGCAAACTATAGATGTGTTACTTTAAACCATATTGATATAACAAATGACTTGCTATAGTTATAATTAGAGCTAGAATTGGAATTTAAGTTTGAGTTCAAATTTTAGTTAGAGCTAGAGTAAGAATAAGATTTAGATTTTGGTAAGTATGTTTAAGAGATGATAACAATATGTTATAATAGGTTTGATTTATATAGTGCCTAATATGATACAATGTCATCTCTTGTGTTTTACACTATTACCCACGTCATAGGATACAATGCACGCCATCATATATTGTATGTACCTACCGGGCCCTCATTTATACACCCGGGTAGAGAGCAGCAGATGTGGATAAATTTGTCATGACAAACACGGAGCGCATACACAGGATTCGAACTTGGGATCTCACGATTGGAAAGTGTGCTCTACCAATCTTGCCACATATTATTCAGACTAGAGTTAGAGTAAAAGCTAGGATTTTATTCGACTGCTAATGGGAACTGAGTGTGCATTGCATTATTCGTTCTATAAGACTGATTTATGGCAGTTAATTTATCTCCTCAAAAATGATATTCGTGAATATGATGATTGATGTTTTTCAGGTTCTGGATGGCCAGAGCCATAGAGAGCTTCCTGCGAGGCAAGACGTCCTACGCTGACCAGACCTTCCTCATTAGGAAGGGCCTGCTGGAGGTAAGAAAAGAACATTGAGTTGTACAGTCACACTTGTCCACAAAGACCACCTAAGAAAGTCTCTATTGGCAGGTGGCCTTTATGAAAATGAAATGTATGTAAATATGTAAATATTATAAAAAATAGAATAAGTCAAACAATAATCCATACATGATTTAAACATTGCAAAAACTATAAAAAATGTTCTTGTACATGAAATGTAAACACCTGCCAATTACAAAATATATACTTGCACTGTACAACTTATTCAATGTTTGTTTGCTACATTGTTACACCATAAATAAGTTTAATTGTTGATATCTCTTGCAAATTTTAATGGGGAAAAAGTAGGAGAATACACTTTTAAGGATGATATTATATTTTCTTATTTAGCATGCCATTTGTCACTCTTAATAATAATTGATTTTATTATTTTTTTTCACCTAAAATATAAAGAAAATGTTTATTGAATTGAATTGTAATTTTGACTGGTGTCCAATCATCTCTCTGTGGTATGTTCCCATGCAGCATGTTGTGCACCACATCCTGAGCAGTGATCACCACTCCAAGGAGGTCCTGCAGAGCTACTTTAATATGTATCACTTTAAAATATGCTTCTTGAATTGACATGTAATCTTGACTGGTGTCCAATCATCTCTCTGTGGTATCTCCCCATGCAGCATGTTGTGCACCACATCCTGAGCAGTGATCACCACTCCAAGGAGGTCCTGCAGAGCTACTTTGATCTCCTGGCCGAGCTGATGAAGTTCAACATCCTGGCCTTCAAGAGATTCAACAAGGCCATCGTAGGCGAGGAACAGGTAATGTTTTCTTTTGATTTTATTCTTTAGTTTGTCACATTGGTAACTTGCCGATTGGTCTACAGCCATTTGGTCTACTCCCATTTGGTCTACTAGAAAATTATAAATTTGGGGGATTATGATTATAATTATGGATTATGATTAGGGTTAGGGTGTGGATTAGGGTTAGGTTTTGGGTTAGGGATCGTGTTTGGAGTTGGGGAAATTGAAGTTAAAGGCATCAGGTAGTAGACCAAATGAGTTGTAGACCAACTGAGTGTAGACCAAGCGAACATAAACCGTCACATTTTCTGGATCAAAAAGTTTTGGAATTAACCCTTGATAAGCCCCTGGCATTTTGGTTATTCCCCCACATTCTCAAGTATTAAATTCAAATTAATTAAATTCAATTCTTTTCAATTTTTGTTTGTTTAGTAAGCTTCTTTTTATCTGTGCACCTAGTTTACCTTTAAGATCTGTTTAGTTGTTGTAACTACATCAAGTTTTAATTTATTGCTACTGTTGTTTTTATAGCAGAATGGGAAAATAAATTAAACGAAATATGACATATATGCACAATCAATAATGTAAAGTCTAAGTTAGGTATAAAACCAGGTCACAGCAGCATATATATGTGAAGCAGCCTTTATGTGAAGGATCTTCTCAATGCCCATGAGCCGCTTAGAAGGAATGATCCCCAGGGAGGGGAGATGGTGCACACAATGTGTGCTGGTTTGCATTGTATCCTATGACCGGGGGTAATATTATCATTGTAAAGCGCTTAGAGATGATTATCAATCATATTAGGCGCTATATAAATTTAGTATATTATTATTATCTGTATTTTGAAAAATCCCAGATGGTTTAAAACATTGATTTTGAACATCAAGTGGACAGTCATTCACCATAATATACTGCACTGATCTGACATTGCACCTGCAAAATGTTGCTGCTCATTAATTGTTCCAAAGTATTTCCCATACTTCTTGACTCCAAAACATGTGACAGCTTCAATATCATCTTGCATCTTGTATACTGACTTTATGGCCGGTATTCTACTAAATTAGTCCGGCCTAAAGTGCTAACTAAGTGTTGACTAACCCCCGACTAAGTTGATAACTTTAGTCTGGACTAAAATTGTGTATTCTGGTAGGCCTGTTTATGACTTTAAGCCAGCCTAAAGTGATAGGTTTAACTAATCTGAGGTGAGGACTAAAGTATAGATTAGTTAGTCCAAGGTTATGAACTTTGTCCAGCCTGTAAACTGCCACAATTATGGCTTGGGAGTAAGAAGTCAAAAACTGTAGAAGCTTTCTTTATCATTAAACATAAATGCTATTAAACTTATGATTTTTACGTTTTACAGTTCCAGAAGTTTGTTGATCTGGTGCACAAGAACATAGTGGATTCCAACATGTTTGTGAGATGCCTGGCACTGACCATTGAACACTTTGAGAAGGAACAGCCAGAGAACTATGGTGAGTATTTAGAGGTATTGCTTATCATTATAAGGAGACTCTGTTCCTCCTGCAATTCTATCACTTTTTTGTAGTCTTCCTATTCAATTGCATTATTTATATGATTGATACATGTATTGTATACTTTGTTTTTATAAGATTGAAATTCAATGATTGAAACTGGAACGTAATGAATTCTTTCTCTACAGAGTGGTGCCTGCAGTCGTGCCGTCTGCTGCAGTTCATCTCCAGGAGGGAGAACCGCCTCAACTTCATCTTCAAACTCATCAACATCATCCACGTAGAGATCCTCACTCAGGTGAGAACATCATTTGTAATTAACACCTTGCCTACAAGAACCTTGCAGGTTATATACAATGTTTACATGCATTTCAGAATCTCCAAAGGATATAAAGGTTTATAAATGGTTAATGGTGCAAAAAGCCATTTTTATCATTTTTTAATTTATTCTACCATCATTTGATTTAAAAAAGGTTCCTTTGATTTAAAAGTGTGTATCACACATTTTATATGAGTGTCTTTTTGCTAGAGAATATTGTTTCTTTCCTGGCATACTCTTCCATAATTATGGTAATTCATATTTATTATTATCAGAAGTTGTTTGAAAGTATCGGTTTCCATGGACAACCAATTCGCTATCTTTCTTACATGGTGCTGCGGCAAACCTATTGCATATTTATTATCATGGGAATGGTTATTTCTGTGCACAGGAAAACGTGAGTTGCCTGAACACGACCGTCATCTTCCTGATGTTTGCCGACAGGATCGGAGAGCTGTCTCGCTACCTGTGTGATCTGAGAGGGGAGGAACAGAGGCAGTGTAGACCTGGGTTCCTGCTGCAGAACTTCAGGTGAATATCATTAGTCTGTTCACAATGTTGGTTTTGATTGTGGCTTTTGCGGTGGTGGTGTGTGGTGTTGTTCGTAGCAGAAGATCTGGTTTTGATGATGTCTTTTGGAACTGCCCTGCTTTCTGTGTGATCTGAGAGGGGAGGAACAGAGGCAGTGTAGACCTCGGTCTCTGCTTCAGAACTTCAGGTGAATATCATTAGTCTGTTCACAATTTTGGTTGTGATTATGGCTTTGGTGATGGTGTTGTTGGTGGTGGTAGTGGTGGGGCTGGTTTTGATGATGTGTTTTGGAGCTGTCCCGCTATTAAAAATGATCTAAAGCCCTCTGCAGACAGAGCCGACTCGACCCGATCCAACTGGTTTTCATTCGGATCGGCTCAGTTTTCAGTGCCTCGCGACACACATTTTGCCAGTCGAGAGACAGTCGGATGCCAGTTGGTGCCGATTCAACACAATGAATCGGATCCGACCGACTGGGCCCATTTCTAGCCTAATTTAAACCAGTCGGATCGGGTCAAGTCGGCTCTGTCTGCAAAGGGCTTAACAGGATGCACAGAGACAGTGCAGAGGTAGATTCCTGCTCCAGAACTTAATCGAGGATTGAAGTGTGATGTCTTATCTATTCATCGTCATGGTTATTGGTTTTAAAGCCAGCCATGACAGAAAAGCCAGACATTTCTGACTGAGCAGTTGCTAAGAAGGTAATCATCTAGCTTTCAATCCATAACCAAAAGCCTGAATCAAAGGACAAGTTGTTTAGAACCATTACTTTATTCTATCAAAAGAATGTGACATCACTACTTCAGCACTCTGTTAGGTTGTTGACCATGTTGGTTGTAATTGTGGCTTTGCTTGTGGTGTTGTTGGTGGTGGAAGTGGCAGTGGTTATGGTAGTCCTGGTGTTGATGATGTATGTTGGAACTGCCCTGCTTTCTGTGTGATCTGAGAGGGGAGGAACAGAGACAGTGTAGACCTGGGTTCCTGCTCTAGAACTTCAGGTGAATATCATTAGGTTGTTGACCGTGTTGGTTGTGATTGTGGTGGTGGTGTTGGTGGAGGTGGTGGTTGTGGTGTTGTTCGTAGCAGTAGATCTGGTTTTGATGATGTCATTTGGAACTGCCCTGCTACCTGTATGATCTGAGAGGGGAGAAACGGAGACAGTACAGACCAGGTTTTCTACACCAGACCTTCAGGTAGACACCATGACGATGAGGATGTTGGTGATGGTGGTCATTGTGGTAGTAATGATAAGATGGTGAGATGATGGTGGTAATGGTGGTGGTGGTGGTGGTGGTGATGGTGATGGTGGTGGCGATGGTGGTAATTGTAGTGATGGTTATGGTGCTTAGAGTGAGGGTGGTGGTGATGGTAGTAATGGTAATAGTGTAATATGAAGCCATAGAACTAAACCAAAGCTATCATTACCAGTAGTACAGCAAATAGTGCTTAATAAGGGCTATATTAAGTGTGTAACTTAGTGTGTTTTAATGGTAGGTTTTGTCTTAACTTAGTAACTTAGTATGTGTTTATTGTATGTTTTGTCTGTTCAGTATGTGTAAGGGGTAGGCTTTCATATAAGGAAATCCCTCCTTTCTGCCTACCCCAACACTCCCAGAATTTGTATTTTGTTTGTGTTTTTGAACGTTTACTATGTAAAGTCACTTTCTCATGTATATTGTACGTTGTAATGTTTTTTTATGAAGAGTGTTAATAAAATTGTAATTGAATTTTAATTGAAATTTTAATCTTAACACATAGATTGCTTGTTAGGTCTATCTTTGATGGTAAAAAAAATAGGGCATTGGGGGCAAAATTGCAAAATAACATGAAGATTACTTCCACTGTACGTCTCCCACTAATAATCAGAGGCGATATCCTGCTCTTGTTTTCAAAATGAAATAAAGTGTGATGTCCAGGATGTTGTTTGTTGTCCAAGGGAAGTTACAGTATAAGAATAGCAGCTGTTACTCCACATTCTAATTTAATTAATCGATATATTATCAATATTTGTTCTTGTTCAGTTCCATTATGGAGTCACTATCATTTTGTATGCTTCTACAATTTGATATGTGGGAGTCAGATTGTTTTTTAAATGCTGATTGTTACTTTGCAATAAAAATAATTAGCTGTCCAATATATTAATTACACATGGTTATGATGAAATCTTGGTATATTGTTGACATGGAGATTGGTAATAAATTGCATTAATTTAAACTCAATTTGGGTTTCAAACATAAGGGAAACTGACCATTAATCATTAATTAATTGCATTCATTTCAACTCAATTTGGGTTTCAAACATAAGGGAAACTAACCATTAATGAATTGAAGTAATGTCAATGAGCAAAGGGAATTGAACATGTGACCTTGTGATTGCTAGTCTAACAATTCAGCCATAAAGACCCTTGGTACTTCCCAGAAACTCTTTTTAGTTCAGGTTTTATTTCATGTCATTAATTAATGTTGTTTATGTCCACATTCTGGATTAAAAGCAACAATAAGAACTGGATAGAAATGGTACAATTGCAAGTTAATATAATCTTACAGGTATTACTAGTTGCACAGATTTTAAAAAGAAAATCTACTAAACAAACAGTAGATTTCAACACATTTTAAATAAATTCAATCCTGAGTTGTATTTCTTCATTTAGCAAGAAATGTTATTTAATTTGTTTGTTTTTTTCTTTCAGAGAGCTGCTGTTTTTCTGGCAGGAGCACTATCTGCACAAAGACAAAGACTGCAGTGCTTTGGAGAAGGTATGTTTTCAATGCATTATTGATTTATAATTTGATTTGTGCTCTTTTGACTGAAATTAATCAAAACAATGTGCTGATTAAATATATTATTTGAACAATTTAAGTAACTGCCAAGACAACTAAATCAAAAGTTAAAGGTAGTTCAGATTCGTCAAATGAGATGCGCGGCGCCATCTTGCATACGCGTTGCGCACGGTGCGTAATGCACGTTAGCTCAGTGTCATGCGGTGGGGGCAAACTAACCCAGTTCAAAATGGCGACCCGCTATGTAGCATCCCCACGCTTGATGCCCTTTAACCCTAATCCCACTGGGGGGGGGGGCTTTTTGGCCCCCCCCTGTCGTTTTTTTCGACGTGCATCTAGACCGTTTGGAATTTCACGTTCAAACTTCATGACTATTTTCTCTCAAGTCTCCCGCATGTTTTGATATATAATTCAACCCGGTCGGACCCGTAGAACTGATTTTAGAGGTCGATAATTGCTCGTCCGTCACAAAAAAAATGTAATTTTTGTACAGGTTTCTATGTAATTCCTATATCCGATGCCATGCAAACTCCAAATCTGTTATAATTGTTACTTTGAATTATAATTTGTATTATTTCTTTGTTATTAGTTGAATTCACACACTTCAGAGATAAATTCTTCTTTAAAAAAAACAACAACAACAAGAAAACAATAACATACATAAGAATGAAAACAATGTGGATAAATCTGGGAATACTAATTTGCATATTTATGCAAATTAGTGATATATTTACTCACCATAAAAAACATGGATATGATGAATAACATCATTTGAAAGTATTTTTACAGAAATCCTGTAATTTCTTTTGATTTTAGATGAAAATCCCAATTTTTTCCCAAATTCGTCAAAAATTTGCATATTCAAAATTTTAATTATAAAAAAAAAAAATAATGGTCCAATTTTTTTTTTCTTTTTCATATTCTTATTCTACTTGACTTGTTTTACGTGTGTGCCAATTTTCAAGTCGATCGGTCCATTCGTTGCCGAGATTTGAGGGGGGGGCCAAAACAGCCCCCCCCCCCCCCCAGTGGACTCAAGTGACCAAAATAACCCAGTGGGATTAGGGTTAAAGTGAAAACTATACTACATATAATTATTTTGCAATAATCGATTTTACAATATCCTGTCACATATATAACATGTATTTCTTGTTATTTAATGACATAACCAGAGCTAATAGTGGCATGCAAATGCCGTAAGATTATTGCAACATCATTACGCAATGTAATATTTCCTCTGCGTTATCAGTACCATCCATATTTGATCCACTGAAGATTATTAAAATATGGTAAATATGCACTCTCCATTGACTCCAACCTGGGCATTTTGGACCAGTCCTGAATAGGTTAAACAAATTTATAACTTAAAGGCAAGGCAAAAAAGGAATACATTAAAATTTATTCTGTCAAGGACCTAGCCTTTTAACAAGACCATGACCCCATTGCAGAAAGAGATACAAATCGATTGTAAGTTACAGTTAATTGTAAGTCAGAGAAGTTGCGTGTTTAAACCAATCAGATTTGCGCATTTAGAACACATGATCTGACTTGCAATTAGTTGTAACTTACAAACGATTGTATCTCTTTCTGCAACGGGGCCCTTGTGTCTAAATATCAGAAAAGAAAGAATACAACGGGTATAATAGAAGAAGAGCTGAGGCCTTTTTGCATCTGAGTGGCACATTGATATTCACAATCACTTCTCTGTTCATCATGAATTATTCATTGCTAGCTATAGGCTAGAGGAATTCCATACTTGACAAATCAAATTCAGCAGAGGGCTAGTGAAATGAGAAAAGGCTGTGTGGCTGCCGCTGCTGGTCCGGTGATATTCACCCTTGCCAGTTGTTTGTGCCATACAGCTGCGAGGCATTGTCCAAAGACTAAATAACAAAAAATGAAATTCTATTACGTACTACCTCATACAAGTTTTCAGAGAGCAGCATATTCCACGTGCTTAGGCAGATTTTCACACAATGAAATTGACTTGTATTTCACTGTAAGTGACTAAACAAATAATTTGAATTATATTAGTATCAGTTACTAATATAATTCAAATTATACTTTATAACTCATTTGTATAATTTACAAGTTAATGTTTATAAAGATAGTAATCAACTTGTCTTTAATTTCCCGTCTCTTTTCCTGCTTTTCCCCTTCCAGAGTTCCTGCATCAGCTTCAGCAAGTGGAAGGACATGGTCAATCTGTTGGTCAGCACCAACCTCCACTCCCCGCTGACTGTCGCTCACTACCTACACATGGACGACCTCTTGCCATGCAGTGTCCCCACACAGGCCCCAGACCTCCTCAGGACAAACTGAAGAGCCAACAACCCTGGGGGAAAAAGATAGAGAATTCTGAAGACCTTATTACAGAAAAGACACCCTGGTGATATTTATCCCAAGATTATCCCCCGCTGACCGTGGCACATTACGTACGCATGGCCTCGTGCCCCCACACAGGCCCCCGACCTCCTCAGGACAAACTGAATAGCTTCAGGGGAAAGGAAGAGAGGGAATTCTGCAAGACCTACGGAAAAGATAACAATGTTTGGAATTTCCTCTGCTGACCGTGGCACACTACCTTCACCTTCACATCGACGACCTCTTACCATGCAGTGCCCCAACACAGGCCCCTGACCCTCCTTAAGACAAACTAAATAGAAAGAGAAATAATTCTGTCATAATCTCAGAACAGATACCCTGGTGATAACTTTTTAACTGATCCATGAACATCCCTCCATCCGCTGACCGTGGCACACTACCTTACACATGGACGACCTCTTGCCCTGCTGTGCCCCCACACAGGCCCCAGACCTCCTCAGGACAAACTGAAAAGCCCCTAACTTGAAACTTTCTGGGAAAAGAAAGAGAGAGAGAATTCAGTCACTCCCACAGAACAGATACCCCGGTGATAACTATGCCAAGAACATCCCCAACTGACCAGAGCACTCTACTAACTCATGAATGACTGTTGCCAGTTGTTGCAGTGACCCCAAACATGCCCTCGACCCCCTCAGAGCAAGCTGAGAACCCCTCCTGCCCTTCTCCCCAACAAGTCTGAAAACAAATGCAATTCCATTAATTGGAATATTGTAATTTAGTCTCATCGGAGAACAGATTGTAGGTGAAAGCCCTTACTCTCCAGTAAAGCATTCATTTTGATAGTGGAGTTGATAGATAGCACTACAGGCCATTCTTGATAAGGCTCAACTGTTCCCGTACTGTACACAGTTTAGTAACGCACCACAGATCATTTAGGTAATGCCTTTTTTAGATAATTATGGAAACCAAGGATGATATATGTAATCCAGAAAACTTAGAGAAGTAGTACAAAGAGATAATAATGTAAATGTTTAAATACAGGTAACAATTCTAGTATATGCATACAATGTTAACTCATTGTAGATGGGTAAAGATTGCATCTTCCATAGACACCAGCCGGAGTATTTTCGGGACCAGTCCTGAATGGGTTTAACTAAGGTTCCTTCAGAGTTCAGATTGTTGAGTCAGAGTGTATGATCCATTAGTAATTAGTGGTAGAAGTGTGTCATAATGTTCTAGAAAGCATGACTTTTGGTTGGGAAAGGTCGTATGTAGAATAAAGGTACAATTTAAGCAGATCAAAAACATTGTATATTCTAGCTAGCTGCTGTAATTTCAAAAAATTGACCCATGTTTACATGCAGTTATTATACAGCTTCCATGTTGTTTGCATGATCTGGAGAGTTTATTTACCAAGATTATTCCTCTGAGTTAGTTGTCTTTGTCATATTTCAAAGTTTTGAAGACAGTTCTCTTACTCTGTATACAGTTGACAAAAATGTTCCCACCTTCTAAACATGTCCCTTGTGAGTTCTCCATGTCATATTTTAATGTTTTAACGACATCTAAAAAGTGGACAATTACTTTTCCACCTGCCAAGAACATCCTTCTGAGTAGTTGTCTATGTTATATTTCCTTCACTTATCTTATTTTGCACTTGTATATTGATTAGTAAAGGAAATGTCCCACAGTGTTGCCAATTTGAGGCTTTGTAAATCCAGATAAAGATCCTGGTCATGTTTAAAATCCTAAATTTATTGCTCCCGTGTAATTAAGAAATTGGATGGGAGAACTTCAAATCATGATCAGTTGTAACATGCACTGTTAATGTTGCTGATAATCCATCTTTAACAGAATGCAAATCATTTCATTGATGTCAACATTTATGATTGCCTCGTAGAATTGGCTATAATTGACTTGTTTACCTCACAAGAGACGATTTAAGATGAGTATTATAAGGACAATAACACTGGTAAAATGTTTTTACTTCGCAGACAAAAAAGCTGTTTGGAAGCGTTACTTGCTACTCAGTGTAATTTATATCCTGCACATTTTCACTGTTCCTTTTTTTTCTGTTTTAAGTATTGTACTGGCTCAACAAAATGATTTTAAATGTAATTTTGAAAAGGGGAAGGAAAGTTATTATATATGTAATGTTAGAATGAGTGGCAACTAAAATGTACAGGTTTATGCATATTAGACAAAGAGTATATGGACATTTGGGGGAAATATGTTGTGATAGCTGCATGTTTTGGAAATAGGAAGTATATGTCATTGTATTATCCTTAATATGTCATAATCGGACTTGTATAGCCAGAATTTACAATACAGATAGCCAGATTTTTTAATACAGATGCCGCCTGTACATTGAGCACATAATGCATATGTTTAGAAAACATCTCCATGGGGGTATAATGTAAGTAATTGTAATGAAAAGAAAAAAAGTGGGCCTTGTATATTTAAAATTATGAATTAGCATCACTGACATTGTATAACTATCCTAAATTCACTACCATCGCTTTGATCTCAACTGTTATTGCATGACTGAAAAGAAAACCTAAGCAGCGTAAAAGCGAATGAAAAAGAATGCAATACTGCGTGGGTGTCTGTATGCAGAATTGTTCAAATCAGGGAGTGGAGGGGGAGGGGTGATTTAGAAAATGAGTCAACCTCCCCCTTTTAAACAAAAGAATTTCTTCACAAATAGACACCTACTAAATGCTGTATATACATGTTCTTCATCCTACTCGGTATATGATGGGTTAATATGCAAAAAAAAAAGACATTTTTTTACCTTCTGTATTTGAGATAATCGCGATAGAACCTGATGAAAACAATGAAAATCATAAGAAAATATGTGATACCTTCAAAACTTCTTGATAGGCAATGTTTTGTATTATATGATGGAAGTTTTATCTTTAAAAATTACAACAAGGGCTTTATCAATTTGTTCATATTTTAGAGGACCTTTTGTTGGTTTGTCAAGATCATAAATTACATCTGTTTTATTGTTTCTTACCATGAATTTATTCACAGATGCCACTAGAATTTGTTCCACAAAAGTTACTTGATTGGAAAAGACTGGCATAAATGCAACACAGTTTGATTATAATACTACAGTGCATGACTCCAACCATAAAAGTAAATTCAAAATGTATTGGTTTATTTTTCATTACGTTTTCTTTACTGGCATTCCTGGTATAACTTTGCTGTTGGAACTATTATCATGCATTATTGTTTTGTTGTTTAATTAACCATGCTTCACTAGATGAGAAATTAAACAATACGTTACTTTTTATACATTATGTTTTTTGCAAGGCGTGTACAGTGAAAGGTATATATATAGATAGTAATAATAAAGTAGTGCACACAACAGTTGTCGTACTGTTCTTACATTGTTCACCATATATATGAATCAAGATTTGTTTTGTACAGATAATTACAATCGTGATTTTCTCTATTTTGCATGATTTCCTTTGTATTTGATAGACGGCTGTTTTACAGAGCTGCAAAGTCATGTCTCCCTGAAAATCTGTCCCCATTTCATAAAACTTTTTCAATTGTTGTAAGTGTCCAATTATTGTATTAAACTGCCATGGCAACAGGCAATCAGCATTAAGCATTTTAGCTGTTGCCATGGTAGTTACAATAATTGGACACTTACAACAAACAACCTGGGAGCATTTTATGAAATGGGGCCAGATCCATTCCCATTGTGCTGCATGTATTTCATCAAACTATATCCCTGATTGATGTTTGAGATCTCCCTGAATTAGACGCGAATGAACTTGAATAGCCGTTCTACTTTTAAAATGTACATCACCGCACGTAAGGCCAGCGTCTGTGAAACCAACTATGAAGATACATTTGTTCTCATACGATTCGGAAAACACAATGCAAATTTGAGTCGAGCGCAAGACAGAAAAACCACAAAGGCGGTGTTTTTTTTCACAGAATTAAAATGTTTTTTTCCCCCAATTTATTTTTCTTTGTCAAGTAATAATTATGTCTGAAATCTTGTTGAAAAGCGTTGGATGTGCGCGGTCTTTTGTCAACCTCCATTTTGCTCGTAAACGTAACCCGCTTGTGCGCTCATTCGGAACGGAGCTTCTAGCAAAATTAATTTTCCCGCCTTTGACTAGTTTCGTCTTATTCTTTTTAAATATTTTTGTTAAATATTCACACAATGTTCACAATCTTCGCATCTGCACACAAAAGACGATTCAATGAAAAAGTTCTTTTTGGTTCATTAATCTGTTTTCTTCGCTAATTCCTTGTAATATTTTGTAAAGCCTCTACGTTTATCAATATATCTAATCACCCACACAAGATAATTTGGTGAACAAAAAGCTACTTTTTGTTGCGTTCGTTTGTTATCTACTCAATGTACCTAATTCAATAATAATGTTTGTAAAAACTTTGATGGTTTGGTGGAAAACTATTTTTCTGGTGTCGCACATCCGGCTTTATTAATATGAATTTAATTGCAATGTATCATGGTTAATATATCACAAAAGAAAGAAACTTCAATTTTGGAAACGCATTCATGGGGTTTGGTGTTTTGAATCTTGTACTGGTGATAACCTTTTTTATCCATCATTGTAATAAAAAAAAAATGAACACGGGAAGATATATGTTATTGATAGGTATATATTAATGCATTCACGATCATGTTGGTTGGTATTTTATGTATTACAATTCGTTTTCTCTTTTTATGTATGGAAGTTTTCTATCATCTTTTATTTTGACCTATTTAGTGGAAACTGCTTTGTCCATAACACACAGTATAGTTTGTTTATCAGTGCTCATTTATATCACTTCATGCATACTGGTTATTCTGTAACAAATTCATTTTCAGTAGATATTGGTAAATCACGCTTTCCTTGAATACTCAAATATTAATTGCATTGACAAATGAAGAAGGATATATTTTGAACCCAAATGTCTGCTATTTTAGGTATTTCTTATGCCTCTTAGGAGTTGATATAGGCTTTGTTATCTGTGTATGAATTTTACTCAAACATATATTTTTAATTATTTCACAAAAAAAACAATGTCTCCTGATTAGTTTATTACAGTGAAGCAATATATACTTAACTAAATATTGTTGTGTTTTTTACCAATGCTCTCACCTTATATAATTATTTCTAAAGGAAAATGAAAATGGATTATACGTTTTTAATTCTATTCACTATCTTTGATTTTATTAACGTTTCTATACTGGATCATATTTTAGTATTGCGTTGGGTAGATAAAATAATCAAATTGTAGTCCATGTATTGTAACCGATGGATAACACAAAAAAAACTAAGCTGTTTTTATATTACTATTATATAGACAAACTGCTGTAGATAAAAATGCGAAAATGTGATATGCTTATAGCAGTGGGGGGCGAGTTAAATAATAAATATATGTAGTAACGGTGTAAAGTGTTTGTGCATATTTCAACACACAATGTCTTCAGTCCGAATGAACGCATGCAAATTCTCCTTGGATTGATGCGAATAAACTTGTAAATGTACGTTAACTGTTGTGTTTTTCTTTTTTTTTTCATGCGTTTTTCTCTCATGATTTCTGCCCATCTAGTCAATTCTTAAAGGGATCTAGTAACTTTGTTGACGTGTGAACAAAATCTGCTGACTTAAGAGTTGATAACATGTTTATTTCTGTGATCAGATACGTCCACCGAGTGATGTGTGCAAATTACATGGACAATTAATGTCGTGTGACCGAGTGATGAGTGAAAATGCAAAGTGATATTTGCTAACTCATTGAATAACTTTGTGCACAGTTGACAGTCTCCCAGGGAGACTTTCAAATATGTACACTTCAATCATAAGTATCTTTATAACGAAAGTGCAATTTGGAAAACCGACACCTGTTCCATGCTACTATTGGTAATACGAATACAATGAGGCATGTGAGAACAGCTATACTGTATAGAGTAAGTACGTTTTGTGGATTTTGACAATGTTACTATATCTCTGTAAAGCTAGATGCAAATACCAGCAATGAAGAATTATAACAACCATGTACAGTCATACATTTCTTAGTAGACACCTGTTTATAGCAGCCAACCTGTCTATAGAGGCCAACAAAAGTGATCCCTCACATACGGTAGTAAATCAATGTGAATGAGACTTGTCTATAGAGGACACCTGTCTACAGTGGCCACTTTTCCTGTTTTGCCTTTGGTGGTCACTGTTTGTGGTCACAGGTTTGACTGTACATTTATTTATTTATATTTTATTTATTCAGTCTTCTTTAAAAACACAGGGTAGCCCCATTCAGTGCCACAAAGGCCTGCTTTACAAGAGGGCCCTGTTTCAGATAGAAATTACAACGTTTACATTGAAAAACACAGGATAAAGATATACATACATAAACAAAATTAATACATAAATATAATAAAAAATCATTTTAAAACTTGGCAATTTAAACAAAGTTACATCGGAGGTATGACAGAATAAAAATTTCAACTTAAGTGTATAAAAAATCAAATTGCGATAGTTATTGCGATATCATTTAATGGACTGGTGTTGCCGAAGGCGTTTTTTAAATATGCTTAATGTGGGAGATATTTGGACATACATAGGTAGTGCGTTATAAAGTTTACTTGCAACATACGAGAAGGAGCGTTTTCTATATTCAGTTCTAGGTTTTGGCAAGTATAATTGGCTAGAAATGGTATAACGAGTACAATATGCTGCATTACGCCTATATACTAAATTACAAAGGTATTGTGGGGCAAGGTTGTGCAATAACTTATACACCATAACATAATAATGAAAATGTATTCTTTGTTCAACGGGCTGCCACTTCAGTGAGTGAAGGAGTCCCAATGATGGAGTATTATAGTCAGCTTTCAAAATCATTCGAGCATATTTGTTTTGACATCTTTGTATCCTCAACATGTCTCTTTTTGTTAGAGAACCCCACACAGTGCAACAATAATCTATGTACGGAAGTATTAGTGTAAAATACAACTGTTTCAAATTGTCGATTGTTAAACAGGACATAATTCTTCGTATACATGCAATTGATCGTACAATTTTCCTAACAACATCATCCACGTGGCATGACCAATTCAAACTTTGCTCAAAAGTTACACCGAGGTGTTTGAGTTTGGTTACATTTTCAAGTAATTGACCATTCATAAATATCTGGAAGTTACAATTATTTTTTTTCTGCCGAGATGAGAACAACATAACCTTCGTTTTGTCTGAGTTTACAATCATACCATTGTCTAAAAACCATTTACTAAGTTTATTTATATCTGATTGAAGATTTGTCTGCACTTTCCTAACATCGAAACCTGAGTGAAATACAGCTGTATCGTCTGCATAAAGTGAGATTTTTGTATCAATACTCAGTTTTAAATTTGACATATCATTCATAAACAAACAAAAGAGAAGTGGTCCTAGTATTGATCCTTGTGGGACCCCCGTTCTCACGGGGAGAAAGTCACTCGTTTCTCCTTTATAGAACACACACTGCTTTCTATCTATTACGTAAGATTCAAACCATTTCAATTCAACGTCAGTTATTCCAAAGTAAGACATTTTTAACAAAAGCAAGTCATGGGGTATGACGTCAAACGCTTTTCTGAGATCTAGGAATGTAGCGCCAACAAATCGATCGCAACTCTTTCTTTAAAGGGACTTAGTAACATTGTCCAAATCATCAAAATAAAATTGTAATTCTAGCGGTTCCCTCATACCTTGCATTCGTATTAACAATAAAATCATGGGACAGGTTTCGGTTTGTCAAATTTCCCTTTCGTTACGAAGATATGTACGATCGAAGTATTCAGATAAGAAAAACTCCGGTGGTGTTTTGAAACCGTGTTCAAAGTGAGTGCAGTGAGTTAGTGAATATCACTTTGCATTTTCGCTCATTACTTGGCCATGCAATGTCCATTTAGCTTGAAATGTTCACACAATACCCTGTGGACATCAACCATCCATCACGTTTTGCAGATGTCAACAAAGTTACAAGATCCCTTTAAGGGACCCTGATATTCAGTCCCTGCCTTGCATTAAATGCAACTTTACAATCGATCTCAACTCTTTCTGTAAAGGGGCTCTGACATTCAGTCCCTGCCCTGCATTTAATGTAACTCTACAATCGATCGCAACTCTCTCTGTAAAGGGACCCTGATATTCAGTCCCTGCCTTGCATTTAATGTAACTCTACAATCGATCGCACCTCTCTCTGTAAAGGGGCCCTGATCTTCAACCCATACCTTGCATTTAATGCAACTTTACACTCGATCGCAACTCTCTGTAAAGGGCCCTAATCTTCAACCCATGTCCTGCATTTAATGTAACTCTACAATCGATCGCAAACTTTCCAATCGATCTCAACTCTTTCTGTAAAGGAGCCCCGATCTTCAACCCATGCCTTGCATTTAATGTAACTCTACAATCGATCGCAACTCTCTCTGTTAAGGGACCCTGATATTCAGTCCCTGCCTTGCATTTAATGCAACTTTACAATCGATCTCAACTCTTTCTGTAAAGGGGCCCTGACATTCAACCCATGCCCTGCATTTAATGCAACTCTACAATCGATCGCAAATATTTCTGTAAAGGGGCCCTGATCTTCAACCCATGTCCTGCAATTAAAGGGGACCACCAGGCAAAGAACAACACATTATTATATGTTTTGGTACCGTTTTGTGATATCAAATAGATACCCAACATTTTGCAAAGGGTTGTGTAATTCATAAACAAAGTAACTCATTTCCAGCACTTACGGAACCACTACTATTTCCTGGTTCCATACGGGCCAACCATTTGCGAGTGCGCCAATGCTATTCACGCGTACGTTTGTAGACAATAGATTCCCGGGCGATTCGTTCGCTCTGCACACATTAGTCTTCGCAATTCAGACCGCATGAACGCATGCTTTAAAATGGTGATGCGTTTTCCAATTATATATTTTTTTTCTAGAAATATATTTTTGTGAACTTGTTGATGGAATGGAATACTAAAGAATTGTTACCTTTCTTTAATAAGAATATTAATTTTGGGTGGTGGTACCCTTTAATGCAACTTTACAATCGTTGTAAAGGGGGTCTGATCTTCAACCCCTGCCTTGCATTAAATGCAACTTTACAATCGATCGCAACTCTTTCTGTAAAGGGGCTCTGATCTTTGTCTGTGATGCACGTGATATTACGCATTATATGAACACTTTTATCCCAGCTATATTTTGATATGTAAATACATACTTATTGATATATCTATTTATCGTGATCTTTGTAAAATATATGTCATGACTTAGAATAACATTTGTTTATAAGAAGGACAAAGATTAAGCATAACAAATGGCGTGGATACGGGGATTGGGATATATGCCCCCTCCGACTCGCCCTACTCCATAACTTGTATATGGTCATTATCACTGCTTTGTGCATATTGTTGTTTTTATTGTGCTTTAAATCTGATGCTATAGTACATTATATAAAAATACATGCAATGTTAATAATTATGCTTTTGATGAATGTAGCAAATAATGTAATGGTATATTATACACCATGCCACACTGACCTAATGGTAGCCTACATAGTACACATGCTAGTGTGCAATATCAGGCATTTGATGTGCTTCCCATGTTTTCATGTAGACTGCTTTATGTATTATCTGAAATAATATGTCATAATTTGTTATATACAATATGGCTATATGCTGCATCACTGTATTGCCCAAAACTTGTATGAGGAATGTAAGTTGTTATAATGTAATAATGGCATATTGTTAAATGTCTTATAATGTTTACACTGGAGATGTAAAAATCAGATGTCATACCAACTGTATTACATTGGTAGATAATGATCTGATATTACCAAATGCAAAACCAACATCTATATTTCCACCATTTCTGTACTGTCCATGATACAAATATATGAATGTGTTTTGCACACAATAATATACAATAAAGTGTGGAATCAATTGTACATACTATATAATAGCACTTGACTTGTTATCGACTTCTCATTGTACATGATGAGGATTAAGTTGTTCGATGTGTACGATTGCCAAAGAGCTAGGTCGTGTGGATTATGTAATTTGATTTGGCACTCTTCAATGATGAATACAATTAATACACATGGTAATTATATAAATACATACATTTACAAACAGTAGTTTCTTCCACCAAGAACGTTTACTCATGAGCTGTGTTTACCCCTCTCTCCATGTAACTGTCCGAATAGTTTTGATACATAGTACATGTGTAACAAATTAACAATTAGTGCATACTTTTTTTATTTTCTTATATTCAACCGGTTGTTTATGAATGCTCATGATCTGCGACCCTGTGTACAATATACTGTAGATGTAATATTTCGATTATTGACTATGTAGTAAAGTATTATTAAATGTAAGTATAATGTAAGTTCTCTGTCATTAAATGCATTGTCTTAAAAAGTATTTGCCTACTTGAAATGTTTATACTGATGTTCGACATACTTACTGTTCATATTCATTGTCTTGATATGTCAATAGTTTCTTCAACCATCTATGTATAATAATAAATGCATACTCTGATTGTCTTCTTATATTCTACCAGTTTTTGTTAACGAATGCAGACGATCTGCGACCATGTGTACAATATACTCGTGTAATATTCCGATTATTGACTATGTTGTATATATAAGTATTCCATTAAAGTATAATGTAAGCTCTCTGTCTGTGAATATAATTATTGTCTTAAAAAGCATGGTAAAATAGTGGAACGATAGTTTAAATTCATTGTATTTACATGTCTGTATTTAAAAAATATTTTGTTATGAACATGTAATTGTTGTGATATATAATATGTTATATATATCAGTACCTATACATATAAAACGTAAATTCGTATAAAACAACTCATGATGATATCTATTATATCTCTGATGAAAGTTTGTAATTACGACCGTTGTTTCAAACCCCCAAAAAGTTTAGATTGTACTATGCAAACACAATATATACATAATGTAAATATGTATTGTATTCACAATGGCTGTGAATTATTTCATGTAACTATTTGAATTAACATGATGGAGATTTACTTTAAAATATTACATCACCGACGAATTGTTTTCACTTGTTAGTTATTGCTTACTGTAATCATTATGCCAATTAGCAGGGGAATATATACGGTAGTATGTTCGGCGGCAATTGTCATACAGTGTTGTGTAAAGCTGCCCTTTCTTTTTGTTTGTCCTGTAAAACTTATATTTTTTTTGGAAATGAATGTAATAACTGTATTTGCGCTCATGCCAAGGTTTAATTTATGTAACTAATATGCATTACTATAAAACGCACATGATACGATATAATGAAATCACGTGATTGTGCTGATCTGCTTCAAGAATCAGTGTGCACACAGGGAGACATGGGGTGTCCATCGTCTATTGACAGTAATATCTTCAACTTCCAGGTTCATAATGCTTCATTGTTATGATATTTCCATATCGATGATCATATATTACTGTCTTGTGCTGCACATGAATATAAATAATAAGAATATTCAAATTGTGTTGGCAATTCTTTTTATTGCATTTGTGAACGATTCGTTGAATTCGATGCCAATATTTGTTCTGTGGCGTCCCGGATAATGGTGCATGGTGTGAATGTAACATGATGAGCTACCAGTTCGTGATTGTATGCAGAGCGAGTGAGAGGAAGAGATCAAGATAGATACAATAACACGATGCACACAATGCATTTGTTTTGTGGCGTCCCCGGATGATGGTGCATGGTGTGAATGTGACATGATGAGCTACCAGTTCGTGATTGTATGCAGAGCGAGTGAGAGGAAGAGATCAAGATAGATACAATGACTCGATGCACATAATGTATTTGTTTTGTGGCGTCCCTAGATAATGGTAAATGGTGTGAATGTGACATGATGTGCTGCCATGAGTACAATGATGTAGGTGATATACATAACAATGATTTATTTATTTCATATGAACCTTTTCAATGAGCCACATACATTATTAAGTACTCCACATAAAGAAACATACAAATCACTCACATAAACAAAAATAATCAGAAGTATCTAGCGTAACAGAGTATCTACCGTAGTTACATGTATGTGCAGCTCTCAGTTTATATTGTTTTATTTTTTTGTGTATTGATGGCGCTCCTCAAAATGATTTTTTGATCGGTGATTTTGTGTGAGCTTTAACAAAGTGGATTAAAACGGTGACACGACATATGCTCCGCCGACATATGCTCCGCCGACAATTGCTCCAACAAATGCGACAATTGCTCCGCGACAAATGCTCCGCGATACTTGCTCCGCCGACATTTGCTCCGACGACAATTGCTCCGCCGACAAATGCTCCACCGACATTTGCTCCGCCGACAAATGCTCCGCCGACATTTGCTCCGCCGACAAATGCTCCACCGACATTTGCTCCGTCGACAATTGCTCCGCCGACAAATGCTCCGAAGATGCGACAATTGCTCCGCCGACATTTGCTCCGCCGACAATTGCTCCGCCGACAAATGCTCCGAAGATGCGACAATTGCTCCGCCGAAAATGCTTCGAATATGCGACAATTGCTTAGCCGACAATTGTTCCGCCGAAATATGCTCCGGAGATACGACATTTGTTCCACCGACATTTACTCCGCTGAAGATTAAACTCTGAAATGAATTCTCAAGTACCTTTGGTATGAAGTGCGCTTTTATCATGAATTAAGTAAATCTGCACTGTTGTCATCTTTCATTATATTTTATAGTCGCCACGAACGAGTGTGGGCAGAAGCACCATACATGTAAGTTTGTGGTAACCATGTGAGGTTCTCTCTTTTAATTGTTTAGGTAAAGTAATATACACTGTAGGTTAAAACGTCGTCGCTGATGTTAGAAATGTTTATAAATGAAAGGATAGCATACTGTATTCTGAATATGTCTGTATTTTGAAAAATTATACTTATAGAAACAAAAATATGCTAAATTAAATATGTGATTATATTTGAATGGATTTTGTTATACGCGATAAATATTCTACGCGGATTATATTATGGATGCAGCATAAATATTATTTGATTATTGTGATAATATGATATTGATTAGTAGTAATAAAGAAAATTAAATATATGAGGATTGCATAAGTATAATTACACACACTTATAATACACATGAGGTCTATAATTTAAAGGAATTATAATGATAACTATGTAAAAAGGTGAAATGAAAGTTACTTTGTTTTTATTTGTTTTAATTTGTGATAGTTATAATATAACTTAAATTAAAATAACAAATCTTCGATAACACAAACTCAGTACTCCATGTTTATTTAATATTGCTTGCAATAATACAGGAGGTTTGATGATAGCTTTAAAGAATAGTATAAACGTAAGGAGTATAATTAAATTAATGTATGAAACAATGTATAATCGTCTATGTATAATTTAGCATTAAATTAAGTTTATTGATATTTGATGATAGCTTACAAGTATGTTCATAATTCCATTCGATTTATTAATTTTGTATAATGACGTAAGTAATATCATTTTGTATTGTATGTATTTTGTTTGTATTACCTGCCACTGTCTTGAATGACAGTGGACCTGGTTTAAATGTGACCTTTTCTTGAATAAAGAAGTGATTTAAACAAATGCGAATCTCTTGTGAAATTGGAGTACAATCGATTCAGTAACCATCGATTCATTCAAATATTTTATTTGGCTGGTTTGTTTGTTTCACGTTTCTTTATACAGGGTGGGGGGGGGGGGCAGTCAAGCCCAGTGTTGTAAGGATGCGTGACCCTGCAGCCTGCATCTAGTAGCAGAAGGGGAGGCGCAATAACACACAACACTAGCTTTAGTTTTTGATGTTACATTGGGGTTCGACTGGAGTCGAACCACGGCCACGGACCTTCATAGTATCCGAAAATGCTGTGATGAATAGTATACTGTTCCAAGCAATCATCAAGCGAAGGGCATGATACTGGACTTTTACTGGTGTTAAGATCGGTCATGAATAGAAAAAAGAAAAGTCTTTATAATCACTGCATTTGTATTACTCAGACTCTTTATGAATCAAGAAATTGTTCCGCATGAGTTCAAAATTTATCCACGTTTTATCAAAATACAAAGAACGTTATTTTCACCCACTGTTAAATTTTCGGAGTTCCAATTTTGTTTAGATTTGTTCATCGTTCACTGAACAACGAGGGCCCAATTGGTGACACTTCTAAACGCCCCCCCCCCCCCACCCCCGTAAACGATTAAGGCTGCCTTATTGTCCAACAGAAAAGCACAAACTTCCAATGCATTTTGCATTCGTATAAACGGAAGGATTGGCAGGAAGTAGCAGAAAATTGAAATTCAATAATCTAAGGAATTGAGGGGTCCTCTTACCTCCACAGTGAGGTAAGATGGACACTTCACCCCTTTAGTGACTATGACGTCATTTTCCATAAAAAGCAATATGTGATCAATTTTATTGTTAATATGTGAAGAATAGATTGTCTTCTAGACGATGTGATCTTTATTTAAAGGGGTAGTACAGTTTTGGTAAGGCTGAACTTTAGTAACCAACCCTGGACAGTTACTTGATAAACTAATGGTTATAACTCCACCATGCTCGAAAGGTATACAAAATTACAAACGACTTAGTAAAACGCCTGTTATCATTCAATAAGAGCCATTTAAACACAAGAGGACGCTTTCTAAAAAGGCATTGGTTTCAACCATTTTCATACAAAATTATGCATGTGGTGTTTTATTGGAATGGTGATTAGATAGAGAGATCATCAACAACTAAACCCCTCAAAAAAAGTTCGGAAACTCAAGTTTGATCGATCATATCTCTCATATTTTTTAATTAGCATTTTTTTTTTAGCAATTTCTATTGAATACTGCCACCCTTTCCATTCATCAAAATCATTGGAATTTGATACCATTTTAATGGAAATTATCTTTTCATTACGATGGCATATTAATCGTAAGGATTATGCAAATGGAGTGTGTGCAGCGAACCGGAATATGGAGATGGGTCGAGTGTGAAATCAAACAAAAATATATGGAGTTGACACAAAATCAGAGCGTTGCATTTTTTTCGAGCTTTTGGGAGGAGTTTTTAGCATTTCAAATAAAATATTCATGATTCAAATTGATATCAACGGAAAGCCCAAGAACTCTTCTGTATGAAAATGTACAATTTATAATGATTTTAGTAACGCGCGGCTGCAGGGAGATGAATGTGGGGGAGCCTCAAAAGTGACCCATTTTAAAACGCTCTGATTTCAAGGCACAACTGAGTCACTATTCATGCGTTTTCAATTGAATTCTTCTCATTCATGGCCAACTCATTCAAGTCGCATTACATCCTCCACACAATGGTACAAGATACCGACAACAAATTAGAGCGTTTTGAAATGGGTCACTTTTGAGACTCCCCCACATTCATCTCCCTGCAGCCGCCCTTTACAAAAATCATTATAAATTCCACATTTTCATACAGAAGAGTTGTTGGGCTTTCCGTTGATATCAATTTGAATCATGAATATTTCATTTGAAATGCTAACAAAATTTCACACTCGACCCATCTCCATATTCCGGTTTGCTGCGCACAACCCATTTGCCTAATCATTACGATCAATATGCCATCGTAATGAAAAGATAATTATCATTAAAGGGAGAGATCCACTTTTGCAAGCCAAAATTCAAAGTTGCGAGGTTATTGTCTTATATGAAAGGAAATGTCATTTAATAGCATGCCTGAAAAAATTAGGGCTTGAAATCTCTTTTTCGTGGAGTTATAGTCCTAAAACTGAGGGACGTCGGTTAATTAGGTACATACGTATTTTCGGCCGGTGAGTAAGTTCGTACATAGATTTCACGGAGTGCCAGATCGGTATGCAATGACCCCTACGTGACCCGCGCTAGCTACGTGACCCGCGCATAAGTACTAATGTGTGAGCGTTTACCAAGCAAAATACCCAAACATCGCTTAAACTGACTACATGTAATTATATATTCTTTCTTTTTAAGATCTTTTTCCGTGACATACGTTCACAAATGTCGGCTTCACAATACCTTTACGAGAATTAGTACTATATTGTTGTAATATTATGCTAAATCAGTTGAACTCCTTTATTGACCGATATATAGTTTAAATGGAGGGACGCATTCGTTTTTCATTCGTAGAATCCAAATTAGAGGAAAGCTGTTCAGACGTTTTGTAAAAGTGGACCTGTCCCTTTAAAATGGTATCAAATTCCAATGATTTTGATGAATGGAAAGGGTGGCAGTATTCAATAGAAAGTGAACTTTCAAAAAACTGGTCAGCACAGTCATGCACTCGTAAATTAAATGCATTGAGCCATTTTGCGACATTTCACTTCCTGCCTCCCCCTATTCTCTGGGCAACTGCAATCGCCCCAATTGCATAATCACTACACATAATGCACCGTTTGAAAGGTATGTAATGAGGCTTTATTGTGACATCAATTTCGAATATGCTTAATAAAAAATACGAGAGATATGATCGATCAAACTTGAGTTTCCGAACTTTTTTTGAGGGGTTTATTCCAAAAATGATTTTGAAAATTTTTGAAAAAGTGCAAGCATTTTAAACATATTTTTTTGAAAAAAAATCATCTAATTACTTGGGCATTTGTCTGCGGAGCATTTGGCGGCGGAGCAAATGTCGGCGGAGCAATTATCGGCGGAGCAAATGTCGCGGAGCAATTGTCGCAGCTTCGGAGCATTTGTCGGCGGAGCAAATGTCGGCGGAGCAAATGTCGGCGGAGCATTTGTCGGCGGAGCAATTGCCGGCGGAGCAAATGTCGGCGGAGCATTTGTCGGCGGAGCAAATGTCGGCGGAGCATTTGTCGGCGGAGCAATTGTCGGCGGAGCAAATATCGCGGAGCATTTGTCGCGGAGCATTTGTCGCATTTTTCGGAGCAAATGTCGGCGGAGCATATGTCGGCGGAGCATATGTCATGGAACCATTAAAACATCAATATGCTATAGGTGATATTACAATACAATCCATGTACGGCTGTTCCTGCAGCTAGGTGATGAGCATGTGTCACATAAGTCCAGTTTGGAATGCAGTGAATATTCAATTTATTTACTTAACTGTTCGCTCTTGCCCACTAGATGGCGATAAGCCCAAAATAATATACATGTATGTGAGTGATCACATCGATATACTATTTCTATATCGATGGATTGATCCACATACGAGAGGGGGTTGGGGGGGGGGGGGGGGGTCTAATAAAGCATAATTTGGATAGCTGAGACTTGTGCTATAATGCTAACACACAAATCGTCTATGTGGGGTGGGGGGCTAAATCAACTGCTATGTAAAGCATTCGAGAATTGTTATTAATTTGTTAAAACACAATTAAAAAAAGTATCCGTTGCAAGCTGGTAACCGTAATAGAGAGACGGCGCTGTTTATCAAACTATATCCTGCAGTCGTTAATTCCTGTAAGATGTCATTTAGATTTTGTTGACGATTATTTTGCACACAAATCAGTTCATTTGGCAACGAATGTTTTTGCTATTTTGAACCCCCGTAAGTGATTTTTTGTCACTTTTTTCACTGATACATTTTCACTTGGCAGCCCAAGGGGGGGGGGGGGGGGGGGGGGGTTAAACCCCCTACCCCCCCCCCCCCCCCCCCCCCCCCACGTAGATCCGCGCCTGAAATGCAACCACGCTATAGGCCTAATTAGTTAGCATACGGTATCGAGATTTGACACTACATCCGGAACATAAATCGAAAGTCAATTCTCACTGTGTAGGCCTACGTGCAAATCTCAACCCGGAAAAGCCCACTTCCCCTTTGTGATGTCAGTCCTTCCTATCCGAGCATAATAGATTATACTGTAGATATTGAAATATAGAATTGTATTTAGAGATTGTTGGCATTCTCACTGAGTACATATCCCAGTAATATCAAGCAGAGGCTCTGTCACACATGAGCTAGAACCGACAGCGGCCCTGTTGCCAAGACCCAACGGCAAACCAAGAACTAAATCCTATCCGTAGGAATCAGCAAAATACCAGTCAAACATTTGAACTTCATTTGTATGTCTAGTGTTTCCTTCACTGAGACAGGTTGCTTTCCTCTTTGTCCTATGATAATTGATAATATGATTTGGTTCGATTTGTTTTTATATTTATTTATTTTTAAACAAAACAATGGACACTATTTCAATTATATGTACAAACTTGTTGTAACGCGTCAGTAGAACATTTTCGAAACCCGAGACCGCAACTTTTGGACATTTTCGAGAGCACGACCAGGTCCGGTCCAAAATTGTCGAAGCCGAGACCAGGACCGGTTTCAAATTTTCGAGACCATAAATGTTCTGCATTTTCGAGTCCGAGCCCGAAAATGTTCTGCATATTCGAGGCCGAGACGAGGGTTCTTCGCAGTTTTCGAGACCAGTTATAATTGGTCAAAGGTCAAAAGTTAAACCCCCACCCATACCCCCTTGAGTACGCCTATGGTACCAGTAGAGCGGTGTTTACGATAGTGATGGCTGTGTGACAGGGGCTACCCGCGTGTTCACAATTCGGGCGTGTCTGGTTCATGCAGCACAGCGTCCCGCGTGCGCGTGCGTGCATGACCACACTACACACATCCTTACAATTTGGCGCACTCTTTTCTGAGCAAGGAACTTTACAACCCCACATATCTGCAACATATCCTGCCCAGAAAGAGGCAACAATTAGTTCATCCTTTTAAGGCACAAACCACCGAGCACCATCTGGTTCCCTTAAGCAGGTTGAACCGTTCTTACGACGAGTAAGTACATTTCTTTTAGTTCTCAAAGTTTGGTGTTTTTGTTTGTACAATGTCGGTACTTCCTTATTAATGAAAAAGGGATTGATACAAATAACGCATGCATCAACATTCCAATACAAGCATTTGTTAATTGCTGATCGAATAGAGATTATACATGTATGTTACAACTTTAAATATATGATATCACGCTAACAAACTGCAAATAATATAATGTATATCTTGAAACCACACGCTTCCCATGATGGAAATTCATAAATCAGTTCGTGCCGGTTCAACGGATACTGACATGAAATCTAATTTCCCATGTTCAAGGTTGATTTGTATATAAACAGGTTTTCAATCAAATATCAAACCACTGTGCAAAACCCCAAGAAGATATAACAAAATTGCTGTACGCAGTATTACTTTATAATGTGAAATAAAATCAAATAATGTTGTCTGATCTCTTCCCTTGTGCCCATTTGCAGGATCTCTTGATTGTCCAAAAGCGTCATGGCTGAAGCATTCCCAGAGAGGTAAATATGAACAGTATACCTTTTTTCATCCATTCTATTTAGTGATATCCATTATAACAAATTCCATTGACCACTTGAATTCAGTGGCTTTCAAATAATTATTTTGGAGAAGTGACACTTAAATTCTAATTCCAATTTATTTAGCATTTTCATTGAAACAAACATATATGTAAAACCAAAACATAGGCATAGAAAGAAAAAAAAAAAAAAGTGGGAAAAAAAAAAAAATGTATGAGCTAAGACTTGTTAATTCTAACGTTCAAAATTTAATTTATACATCCAATTTATGTTTTTGCTGCGCGCTACGCGCCCAAACACATGGTTTCAGTTTGTTGTGTAATTTGCGTATGGCCTGGGGTGAGTACTTTTTTCTGTACCGGGCCACGTAGTTCCCGTGTAGGCTGGCATTACTCTGGATGCTTGTGTGACGTTGTGTGACTTGTGTGACGCTCTACCGAGCCACGGTAGAGCATAAAAAACCATTGCGAGACAAACGAATATCATTAGCGATATTCGCAATGGATTATATATTTACTATTATTGATTGAACATACGGGCGCCCTGCCCTGAAATTGATACGTAGATATGAGCGTCGTAGCGAGAAGGTGGCTAGGTTATACCGTGGGTTTGGCATCAGCCGTTGAGGGCCGGTTGGGTCGGGGTAGTGTCGTGGCGACGTAGCGTACACTGGTTCGGTAGGCGGGCCGATCCAGTGTCCCGTTAATGGTTGAGTGCCCGTGTGCATCGGCCAATCGGCGCGGTCCGTTGTTGACCTATCAGGAACGCAATCGCTTATGCGAGATTGTGAGTTAGGAGCCACGGTAGAGCATAACAACCGATTGTCTACATTCGATATTATCATTTGACAAAGTATTGCAGCGGCATACGAAACGTCATGATCTTTTAGATTCCTAGTTTGACCATACATTGCGAGACAAACGAATATCATTAGCGATATTATTTCCGAATGAATGTTATGTTTGGTTATTAGTTTGTCTATTTACCGATCATTTTCCTAACCAGACCGGTATGATTAAAGGAAAGCAAAACATTAACATCAAATATACTTGTTTTACAAACTTTAACTGTAATAATCATCTCCTGTTCACAAAGATAATGTATGCTTATTATTCCTATCAAACAGGTGTGTCCGGGTTTCAGACAGAGAGATCCTGGCTCTTGCCCGAGACATCCCACGTGACCGATATCTTGTTATCGGAGTGAAACTTGGCGTCACCTTAGTGCAGCTCACAAACTGGCTCGATTCTCAGTTCCGTGGTAACGTCAACGAATCCTCTGTTCATATGTTGATGGCATGGCGGGATAGACAGATTCAGGATGAATCGGCAACGCTGGCAGTACTCCAGGGCATCATAGCAACCTCAGCTCCGGGAACACCATCGCAATCGACAGACGGTACGTGGTCACTCAAATGCAAACATATGCATGCCAAGAAACAGTCAGATTAGGATAATTTATTTAAATTCAAGTGGTCATATATATAGAGCGACTACTAAACAATCCCAGTTCGTTGTTGTATACGGCATGTTTTTAAGATGGCATATGTTTTGTTTTGAACAATCGCCACGTGTTAAATATCTCGTGAAATTTCTACAGAATCGTTTGGTTGCAAAGGCCGTATGGTATAGTAATATCTGTGTATGTTATAAATATACCTATCAACATTATTCTTTACAAGCATTGGCTGCAAAATACAGAGGATCACCCTATCGAGGTCATATTTTACACGCTTGTCCAGATATCTACCACCGTTTGAATCAGCAACATTCTCAGTTTTTCACGTGGACACTCTTTTATGTTAATGAAGATATTATTCCTATAATCAACATACATACTGTATGTATCATATTATTATATTAATTTAACGACATCATCTTCGCCTGCTTTACTTTCATTTGTAGACATCATGTCCGAGCGCATTTCTGCTAATCTGACGGTTCGGGAGTGCCAACAGAGGCTGATCGATCACTACACAAGAACAGCTCGAATACAGCTTCATCCAGGTCAGGAAAAGAAGAAAACAAGCTTTGATGACCTATACACCAAAATAACACTGCACAAGAACGAAAGCGGTTACAGAGGGAAGGAGATTTTGAAGGAGGAGTTGAAAGGCTCCATCAATGATATCTTTGAAACTGAAGTCAATGGCCACATTCCGCCACGGATTGTTCTTTTAGGTGCAGCAGGGTTAGGCAAGACCACCACTATGGCCAAGCTCGCACATGACTGGGCGGCTGACGCAGATTCGCCGCTGAGACGTCGATTTGCTCTCCTGTTCTGGTTGAAGTTCAGGAAGACGAGGAAAGATTGCTCCCTTGGAGAAGCAATCATTACCAGGTTATTGCAGCAGTTCAGGGGTGTCACCAAAGACGAAATGGAGAGCTTAATCACCAACTATGGAGGACATTGTGGCATCTTGCTTGATGGTTACGATGAGTTTGTTGGTAGGGAGTCTCCGACATCTCTTGTCGACCTTATCCGGTATTACCGTTTCCCCGACTGCCGTGTCCTTGTGTCAACTCGCCCTCATCTTGCCGGCCATTTCCAGACAGATGAACTCTCAAATGTGTACGCCGTCATGGAGCTGGAAGGGTTCGCGGAGGTGGATGGAGAAAAATACATTGACAAATACTTCGTAGCTGACCCTCCCAAAGGCCATCAGTTGAAAGACTATCTCAGAACAAAGTTCAACCTGGCTTCCTTGCTAAGAATCCCGTTATTCTGTATGGTATTGTGTATACTGTGGGGTAGTGATTATTTGGTAGATGTTGAAACGACTAGCGATGTGTTTGAGTCTTATTTCAAGTTTCTCGCAGCGCATGCCAAAGCAAAGCAAACGACTCTGACCATTGCAATTGATTACTCATGGGGATATTTGCGAACTGTATTGGTTGCTATCGGTAAAACAGCTTTTGAATCATTCGTAGATGACAGTAAACGATTGATTTTTAACACAGCAGATTTCAGAGACTGCCAAAAAGAACTTGACATTGCAACCCATCTAGGTCTCTTGCATACATTTGAGAAAGATTCAAATGATATCTTAGAATCGCGCGTAACTTGCTGCGAGTTTTACCACAAACTCGCACAGGAACACTGTGCCGGGGTCTATATATCATCTCTTTCAAAACACGAGTTAGAACAAAAGCTTAGTTTAATCAAGAGCAAGGAGATGGTTGCTGCGTTCGAACACGTACTTCGGTTCGCAGCGGAGTCTGAACCACAGTCATCTGAACATATCCTCCGACTTATCACAAGATACAATCCAGACTCTTCAGATGTATTGCACACCCTTGTATTGGACATTACTGGCATTTCGACTACATGTGGTACAGATGAAAGGGATCAACTTCTGCGATCCTACTTCAGTAAAGGGGTTAATATCGATATCACACAAGCCAGCAAGAGTACGATCGTCGGAATCAAAAACCTGCCGAGCGACATCAAAGACAAGGTAATCAAAGGCTGGTAGACTTGTATGTTACTGTATAAACATTTCGGGGAAATAGTGGCGCTGTAGATTTGGTTAGAAAAGTTTGTTAGGGGAGCATTTAGAAGCAGCAAACTGAAAATCAAACACCCAATTGCTTCAAATAATGTTCGTTGTTCATCTCCACCAATATTCCAACACCTATAATGCTAGGGGTATATTCCCAAAGCGATATTAAACATAATTGTATTATTTCTACTTCATTACATATTTGTTACGATGTTATATTCAGTTAGTACAGTTTCGGAATACCGATTTGGCCACAAATATTCAAATGACGTAAATACAATGAAATTTAGCTTTAGCTAAAAATTGATAGCTTAGAGACTTAGTGAAATTACATGTATTTGACAATTAAATGTCGATTTTTATTTTCGCCATCAGCATCGAAAGACGGAACGTGCGCTATACAAGTTTCAACTCTTATTAGAAAGTATTAATCATTAATTTTTCAGAATTTTGTACAGACATTTGTAATAAGTTAATACCAAAATATTGCACATCCTTGTTTCATTGGCATTTGGAATACTAGTACACGTGGTTTGAATTATGCAATCAATCTGTGACATGTAGGCCTATAACTGAATTCACAATTTAGGAAATGTATGACCCTTAGCAATGGGGGAGGGGGGGGGGGGGTAGCGTGGAGTTATTTATTTGTGGACAATATTGATTTTTGACTGTTTTGCCTATAGTGTTTACATCAAAATATTTATTGAAGGCTTGTACCCGTTCTCCCTAACCCTAACCCTTAAATGTACAACTAGGTTAAATTTAAAGGAAGCGCAAACTGCTGACGGACATATGATACAGGGATATCACATTTTACTGATATACTTCATGTGTTATAACATGCATTTTATCAGTGTCTATTCCTAAATTAAAAACCAACCAGAAAATGTATAATCATACGGTCATATACCTCATCCTTCTTCGCTCATTGGTTTCCGCTCTAAAACATATCTTGTCAATAGTTGTGTGGATGAAAACATAATACAGACACCGTATTATTGCATACAAAAGTAGACACAGACATCCTCTTTTCTTCCACAAAGTAAACCATACTATGACATGTACCCTAAAACATGTTAAACACAAATTGCAAAGGAAGTGAATTTATATAAATGTTTATAAAATTATGTACTTTGTCTTAGAATCTAATGATATTTAAACAGTTTCAAAAACTATTAAACTTTTATAACTCATACGTCTAAGTTCACACAATATTAAAACAATATTTCAGTGCAAGTTCATTTATCATAAAACGTGTTTAATATGTTTGATTTGTGCAGATTAATCATGTCGTAATCAACAATTCTCGACTGGGCCCCGAGCTATCACAGAGGCTGTGGTCAAGCCTCTCATCATTCCGTGCTCTGAATCACCTTGACACAAGGACGTCACACATATCCCTCCCTCATGATCAACCACTCCTCCCTGCTGTGCGGATACTGCTCACTGATGCAGCTGCCTTCAGCTGCATGATCGGGTCGCTGCCTGGCCTGCATGTGATCGCTGTGTATCCCCTTAACGCAGATGATGACGTGCGCCAGGTGACAGACGTCCTGAGTAGCACGGAGCAGGGAGTGAGAGAAATCAGGCTGAATGGTTCGATGGCACAACATCGCGCAATATCACGCGCAAATATGAGGGGTCTTTGTGACGTCATCAAACGCAAGATGACAGGGCTGCAGGTGTTCAAGCTGTGGAACCTGACCATCGATGATGAGAGCGCGGTCTACCTTGTCGATACATGCAGGTCCCTCGGCAACATGTGGGAAATCCAGTGAGTTAATTGATGTAGAGTGGCTTATGGTGTTTAAGTTATTATAGATATTGTGCTTGTCATTGACACACAGTCAGGCCTCTCAACCAAATAATTACTTCATTGATGCCACGAGTGAATTATCATCAAATAAACTAAGAGGTGATTTTTAGCGAATCAAATAAATGCACTAACAAATATCGAACAAAAACAAAATCCTATTTTCTGTTGAAACGAATATGAGGTAAATTGATAACGGTTATTTATTGATTATTGACCTATACGAACAATTTGTGTGTTAATATAATGTAACTCGTGTAAAAAAAAAGGTGTTGAGCAGAGGTGTAAATAGAGAGGGTGGCCGGGTGTAAGGGGCGGGGGGGGGGGGGGGGGCGGTGGGGGCGCTCGTGTTTTCATTAATTTGAAGAAGAAAAAAAACAATATTTGTTATATGTAAAAACTAGCGAATTACATAATGTGTTCCCAGAGATGCTCCAATTCGCGTCCCCAATCAGTGCGACTACGCCATGCCACTGGTTGCGAGTGCATTACATCATCATGTTGGGAAATCGTAACACACATTATTGCGAATATCGGGCCACCAAAAAGAAAAATAATAATTAACCAAAATGGGGTAATCGTTTTCTGATATTAATGTTCCCTTTGTATTAACTGCTTTAAAGGGACAGTTCCTCTTTGTCAAAACGTCTGAACAGTTTCCAGTTGACGGATGGGGATGAATGAAACACACACACAAAAAATCAGATCGAACAGCCCTATAATTTGGATTCTATTAATGAAAAACGAATGTGTCCCTCCATCAGACTATATATCGGTCAAAAAAAGAGTTTAACTGATTTAGCATAATATTACAACTATATTGTAGTTATTCTTGCAAAGGTATTGTGAAGCCGACATTTCTGAAGGTATGTCACGGACAAAAATCTCAAAAATGAAGAATATGTAATTACATGTAGTCAGTTTAAGCGAGGTTTGGTTATTTTGCCTAGTGTGCGGTCATGCTATTCGTATGTGTGTGTGGGTCACGTAGCTAGCGCGAGTCACGTAGGGGTCACGCATAGCGTTGTGGTACTTCTTGGAATCCCTGTACGAACTTCCGCACTGGGTGAATATACGTATAATGCACAATTGTTTGTTGGACGACGGTTTATTAGTTTTAGGTCTATAACTCCATGAAAAAGAGATTTCAAGCCCTAATTTTTGCAGGCATGCTATTAAATTACATTTTCTTTCATATAAGACAGTAACCTCGCAACTTTTGAAATTTGGCTTGCAAAAGAGGATCTGTCCCTTTAAATCAATTGATTATGAAATTCTTCTGGACTTTATTTGTATATTTCTAAATCATGTTTTGTTATTGATCATTTGTGGGTGAATTATGATTTCTAGGTCCGCATTTATGCAATAAAACTTATCGAGTACGCATGACTACAACTGGTATAACGCAATGCACAACTGATGGCGTTATTTCTTTCTTGCAGAGGGGTTCTTCCTGCAAAGCGCACTCACTATCAATTTAAATAATGTACACGTGTTTTGTCCATATCACATATAACATAGAACATGTTTTTCGCTGGTTACATTTACATGATGAAACTATCAATATTATGGTATACACGCATAATTTATGATGACGTTAACACATTATATCGGTTTTGTTGTTTTGTGTTCTTAGAAAAGGAAAAGTCTGGCGTTTGAAAGCATTCGGTGTGTGTAAATATAATATTATCACATAAACTAGTTGTTGGATGTTTACTTTCATTTGCGCTGTTTGTGTCATAATTCCCAATTTCTCAGAACAACAACAAAACATTAAGCAATATTTTTAGCTTCTATACTACTGTATCTTTATGTGATTTGACAGGAATCGATAATAAATCTGTATCATCGGTCAAATCTTGTCTGCTGCTTACCATGCATAATCTTTGTTAATAATTATGATCTTAACCTATAACGTGATGTATCATCATATATTCATTGTATAATTTGCCTCCTGCTATTTCCTCTCTATTCCTTAACTGCTGCAGATTTGTTTTCTGTGTTATTCGAGACGATCGGAGCCTACACTCCCACCTGACAGGCCTTCAGCATCCACGAGGGAAGATAACTGTTCGAGTACATGTAAGTACACGTTGGTCAAGCTGGTCACGTCGGAAGTACAAAACATCTATTACAAATGTATGTTCATGTACAGTTGTGTTACTCAAGGGCTCAAGGGATCTTCGTCATGAAAATGAATAATGCCTCTTTGATAAAAACAATACGGTGTATCAAAAAGTATACGGATCATGATTTTAATAATTTAAAGGCTCAACAATAGAAAGTGTTATAAGACGAACTATGATGTTTAGTTCGAATACTAAACTGACATTGGCTCCAGTTGAACATTAATGGGTGACAGGTTGATTCTCTCTTTTCAGTACGCCATCTTTTTTAGCCTCTGAAATAAACCATTATGTTTTTTGCAAATTTGGAAAGGACGACGAAATGTATATAAACGTTATATAACGTTATATATATGACCTATATAGATACTGATGTGCGATTGGTCAAAATGCTGTCACGTAACCATCGCGTCAAGGATAAGAAGCGTTATATTTTCATTCATGACGGAAATTACGTCATACCTCTGAATATAACGCCGTTATATCCAGAGGTATGACGTAACAATAGGTATGACAATGAACAATTTTGCGCGTATTATCATCCTGGCACGCGCAGCGCTGTCAAGCTTTCTACGGAGATTGCGCAATCCGAAAGAAAATTTGAAAGAAAATTCGAGGAGCATTTTGCGCAGCATTTCGATAACAACACGTCTGTTCTACTGAAAGGATTTCGATTTAATTTCATGATTTTCCCTTGTCCATAATTTCATTTCAACACCAAATTTCTATTTATCTTGATTTGTATCTATATAGGTCATCATAATATAACAGATATTGACTTTTTCCTTCGGGAACCATATAACATTTCATTTCCCTTGTAGAGTTATATTTTTGTCTCGGAATGCTATATTCTTCCTCAGCGCTACGCGCTTCGGAAAAACAATATAATGTCCCTCGACAAAAATATAACTTCCCTCGAGGATCTCAAATGTTATATTGCCCAGTCAATATCTGTATATTATACAATGGGGGAAATGTCGTGCTCTGTTATGCACACTTATAATGAGTCGCCGTCATACAATAATGTCTTGGGTGAAATGCATGTGAATTGTTGAAATGTACTGGAATACATTATTTGATTATGCTATAGATTTGCCAACGAATGGTCGGCATTCATGTACACCACTCATTGAGCTTACGGTAGATTCCTAAATATTTCCATACTTCCAAATCCGAGTGTGTGCCCGATGACCGGGGTTATAATGGAAAGCGCTCGTAGATATGAATCAGTAATAGGCGCTTTGTTAATTGTAACACTGTATAAACGGAAAGATATATAAAGTGTAACAATAAGTCTCCAATATATTAATTTACTATTTTCGAGGAACATTTTTTTAATCAAAGACATCTGGGTTACATTATCTGCTCAATTGGTCTTGTTGACTGGAAAAAGTCATTGATCAATGAATGGGAGATATGCAGTTATGCGCACTTAATGGCCTGCTTGGTACAGACTCTAAGTGTCATGACTTGTGCACTTTTTTGGTGTGTGTGTGTGGGGAGGGGGTGATTTTACGGGAGCGAAGCCAACCTCCTGGAACCTTATCTGTATACCAAAACAATACGCTACTTTTAAATTGCCAGAAAAAATCTATTTAATAAAAGAATAATGAAATACTTTAATGCACACATCTTATCAACATGAAATTGAATAACAAATGTGCCATTCCAAGAGGTAATCAGCGTCTCTCACAATTTATCCCGAACTATTTAAACAGTTTTAACACTAGTTATGACCGTTGAATTTAATGAAGTATTATTGGCGTTTGCGGAAAATGGAGCAAACATAATTACTATAATCATTTGTCCAAAATGGCGGAATGCTGGAAGGAAACTTCTGAAACTCCAGAATTCAGTCTTTTCTGGTTTGTAAACATGTTGGTTTGAATTTTGTTCTGATGGAATGTTCATATCAATTAATATGTTATATTGAATATAACAAGACATAGTACCAGGATGTCAGCTTCCTTATCGCTTTCCCAGCCGCTGCATCATAACACACCACCAACTCACCCTCCGTAGTAAAACAAAACGTCGCCTTTATTTAGATGAAACGCGCACATCATCGGGCAACACCTGCTCCTCTAGGCTCATTTACATTTAAGACACGACCCCAGCTCCCAGGAGAGTTTGCCCGTATACGCCCATACCTTATTAAACTCTCTAAATTCCAAAGTCTACTCTACGCACAATACTTACGTACTCAGATATATCATTCTATTCATTATTGTATTCATGTAAAGCTGTCAAAAGATCTGGCTTTGGCAGTTGTTTTTACATTATTGTGGGCACTCAGATGGTTAAATTCGACGTCTGACTCTCTTCTAGAAATGTCAACGACACCACTTTACTATACATTGCCCAGTCAGTGATCAGTAGGTGTTTCTCGCCAAACGCCCAGTTTAGATGTCTCAGCTGAGTAGTTCTATACGCTATGAGTTGGTGGCAGAACCGTTTTTCCTGCATAATGGATGTTCAATTAATATACTTGTCTTCATCATAACAACATCCATATTGCCATATCAACTATTCATGTTTATGTTTGGTATGTTTTGTTTTCTCTTTGCGCTTATTGTTAATACAGGACCTTCCCTCCTTCGAGGTCAAGGAATACAGTGTTCCTCGTGTAACCCGGTGAGTCTTCGTTCTTCCTTCCATTGATATTCAACGCACTAGTTTCTACAGATACATGGATCAGCTCCATACATCATCAGGTGTTCGTCCAGTCGTCATCCCATGGATCTGCGATTTCCTATCCGCGCGACAACAATGCGTTCGCTATCGCGACACCCTGTCGGAGTGGTCGGAGGTCCAAGCCGGAGACCACAAGGAACACATCTCGGTCCAATCATATTCCTTGTAATGATCAACGACGCACAACCACACAACCAACTCAATTCATATAAGTACGTGGATGACCTCACCCTTGTAGAATGTAGACAAAAACAATCAACTTTCCCAAATGCAAACAGCAGTAGACAACCTGGCATCTTGGTCCGAGGATAACAACATGCAATTCAACCCCAAAAAGTGTGTAAAAATCGACATTTCTTTTTCACGCACTCGAGAAGAATATCCAGTGATACACATACGTGACCAGCCTCTCGATACTGTTTGTCAAACAAAGATTTTAGGTGTGCACATACAAAATGATTTGAAATGGGAGTCGCATGTCTCTACCTTGGAGAAACGTGCACATGGGAACATGTACATGCTTCGTACACTGAAAAGGTTTGGCCTACCACATGATGATCTTATTACAATATTCATAGGATATGTCCGGCCAATGCTTGAGTATGCGGCACCAGTTTGGAACAGTGGCCTGACTCAAGATCAGAATATACGCTTGGAGAGCCGTGCTCTCCGCATTATTTACCAACATGACTTTACTAATTACAATGCCACCCTTGCCCTCTCCAACTTGGACACAATGGAACAACGAAGAAAAGATCTTTCACTTAGGTTTTTTAAAAGTACTCTTTCCTCCACAAATCAGTTTCAAAATTTCCTCCCAAAACAACAACAATTTAGTACGAGAGCACTAAGAAAAACTCAAAAGATTCCTCAATTGAGATGCAAAACCAAACGGATGCAGACTAGCCCCATACTATCGCTCATGCAATTGTACAATGACAATTAGTCAGCTTTCATTTATGAAACAGATTGGAATTATTGCAATATTTTATGTTTAGGGAAAATGATCACATGTATAGTATTAGTTTTTGTTTCTTTTTATGGAATGTGTGTGTACAATTAAGTTTTCCTGCTTTTATGAATGTTATGTTTAAAAATAGAAATCTGGTGCAATATACACAATGCATAATTCGTTCACACGTTAAATATGTATATTTAAATTATTGTTTGATATTATGCTAATATACTCACAAGAAATAATTTGATATAGAAATGTAATACATATGCAAGACTATTAGTGAGTTAAATTATATTAGATGTATTGTAAACATGCAATAATTAGCAGTATTCAAGTATTTTAAATCTTTAAATTGTTGATAAATTTTAATTCATATGTAATTTGCAACAAATATAAGTGCATTATGTATCCCCAACACAATTTAACTACATAGTTGTACTTCTCTGATGTTTATATTTCATTATTTTCACAAGCAGTAAGATGGTTTATTGTAATGGCGCAACTCTATCAAACTCCCTAAATATATATGTTACTGTATTTGATTTGTGTATTTGGGCACATAATAAAATTATCCTCTTGAAATCATATAACTTACTATGAATGACCTACTTGACTATGATTTTTCAGAAAAACACTTCTCCTTCTCCTTTCTTCTCCTTCTCTCCCCCTTCTGTTTTTATTTTTCTTCTTCTTCTTCTTTTTTTTTTTTCTTTTTCTTTTTCTTCTTCTTCTTCTTCTTCTTCTTCTTCTTCTTCTTCTTCTTCTTCTTCTTCTTCTTCTTCTTCTTCTTCTTCTTCTTCTTCTTCTTCTTCTTCTTCTCCTTCTTTTCTTCTTCTTGTTCCTGTTCTTCTTCTTTTTCTTCGTCGTCCCTTATTTCCCCCTTCTCTCTTCATCTCTTTCTTCTTCTAATATTCCTCATTTTCTCTCTATTCCACCTGACTATAGATTGAGTATTTATTTATTCTTACTACCTATCACTACTATTGTCAAAGTTAGACAATTTGCGTTTATCAAATGTAAATAATCTTCTTCTTCTTCTTCTTCTTCTTCTTCTTCTTCTTCTTCTTCTTCTTCTTCTTCTTCTTCTTCTTCTTCTTCTTCTTCTTCTTCTTCTTCTTCTTCTTCTTCTTCTTCTTCTTCTTCTTCTCCTTCTTTTCTTCTTCTTGTTCTTGTTCTTCTTCTTTTTCTTCGTCGTCCCTTATTTCCCCCTTCTCTCTTCATCTCTTTCTTTTTCTAATATTCCTCATTTTCTCTCTATTCCACCTGACTATAGATTGAGTATTTATTTATTCTTACTACCTATCACTACTATTGTCAAAGTTAGACAATTTGCGTTTATCAAATGTAAATAATCTTCTTCTTCTTCTTCTTCTTCTTCTTCTTCTTCTTCTTCTTCTTCTTCTTCTTCTTCTTCTTCTTCTTCTTCTTCTTCTTCTTCTTCTTCTTCTTCTTCTTCTTCTCCTTCTTTTCTTCTTCTTGTTCTTGTTCTTCTTCTTTTTCTTCGTCGTCCCTTATTTCCACCTTCTCTCTTCATCTCTTTCTTTTTCTAATATTCCTCATTTTCTCTCTATTCCACCTGACTATAGATTGAGTATTTATTTATTCTTACTACCTATCACTACTATTGTCAAAGTTAGACAATTTGCGTTTATCAAATGTAAATAATTTTGACATGATTTAGAATTTTCTTATTTATGTTTTGTTTTGTAAAAAGATGCACTTTTGTCCATTTTGATGTTTTTAAATGTACTTTTATCATGTACAATTCGGCTATGCCGCGAATCATGATTTTTTAAATGAACTATCCATCTATATATCTATCTGTACAGCACCTACCTGAGTTCACATACCTCCTGATAAGTGCCATAGATCCTGGTACGTGTAAACTAATACATTGATACCTCATTGACTTCAAGCAACATACGTATGCAACTGAATAAGACTATTGTTCCGCATTGAAATATGCATCTTTCTTTCTCTATCCTAATACATCACATTATTTCAAAATTGTACTATTATCGTTTCATATTTTCATTTGTTTGCATAGTCTAAATGTCCACCAAAATGGCTACTGTTTGTGCGATTGGCATTTTCTGAGGAGTTCAATAATGCAAAAGAAAAACAACAAAATCTACAAATTCGAAATTACTGGAAATAAACCCTATATAAGCTAGATAACATAATACAAAAATGGTTTGATAGTTTAATATCTCTATAACTATTGTCTTATAGTTTTGTCATCATTCTTACCATAATGGGACCGTTATTTTGATGCATGAACAGACAGCCGAGGTTAGCAATACAATAGTAACCATGGGCGCATTGAACAATATATCAAAGGAAGTATATACAGTCGTGTACGTTTCATCTGGAGAAGGGTTCACTCTTAAAAGAATTGGGGAAAAAATGCCCAATTTTTAACAAACACTGGGCAACATACTGTACACACAACTATTGGTTAAAGTCTTCCCAACTGATGTTCACTTGAAAGCTCAATTGGGTAATAATTGCCCAGAATTATGAATCTTTTTAACCAACCAACAATTACCCAACAAAATGTACCCAACATTTTAAGAGTGTTGTCATTTATGCACGTATACAAACACATGGGTCCCGTTGCAGGCAGAACTGCAATCGATTGTAAATGTGCAATACATTCCAAGTCGGATCATGTGACTAAATGATGTGCGTAATATTATCTGACATTCGATTGCAACGTTTTCGGTAGCGGAGCCCTGATATTCTTCACATACACCTTTACACTATGTACACCCCCCAATAACATTACAATCCACAGTTGATTGAGCATTATCTTAACTCCTTAATCTGAAACAATGTCCCTCCATGAGTTCAAAGAAAGGTTGAAATCCCGTTGAAATCACGTTTGTTTTAAAAATTACTATGCTGTTCTTATGTATCTAATGATTGCAATGTAAACATGTAATCAGAAAGTGATGTAATATACTTGGTATGCTGATTTTATTGCTTTGTATTTTGGTTGTCTTTTAAAGAATTTAGTTTTCCCTATACAGTGATATCTTATATTGTAATCGCACTTTGTAAGATTTGTGACAAGGCGATATGTATATATATGCTCAAGACAGTCATGTTTTCTTATGTCAAAACAACGTACAATGTACATTTTCTGATATGTTATACATCGTATAAAACGCAATATATTTATTGTGTCCTATATGCAATATATATACATATTATGTCAAGTGGTGCAACAATAAGTATCGCACACGATTGTATAAATACAAACATCGTTTGACAGAAGGAGAAGGATGTAGCTTGCAATGGCATGGATACGGGGAATGATGATATTTGCTCCCCTTAGGCTTATCCCACCATTTCATACTGACCAGTATATCATTAC
>JBAMJV010008040.1:0-15871 GCA_037951105.1 Echinarachnius parma | reverse complement strand
CAGCAACCCCCCCCCCCCCCCCCCCTGGCTACCCTTAGCCATCCATAAAACGCCAATCCCCTCCCCATAGTAGTCCCATTCTCTGTTCATATTATTTCAATTAAACCCCCTCAAACCAAGGAGGTAATATACACTTCTTTATATCCCCTTAACCAGCAACCCCCCCCCCCCCCCTGGCTACCCTTAGCCATCCATAAAACGCCCTCCTCCTTCTCCCCTCCCTATAGTAGTCCCATTCTCTGTTCATATTTAATTAAACACCCTAACACCAAGGAGATAATATACTTGCTCTACCCAGATGATCAGAAAAAAATTGTTGCATATTTCGTTGCATATTTTATTGCGAATTTCAGAACAAAGTTCGCAACGAAATGTGCGACGTTGCATATTTCGCCGTAAATTTCGCAACAAAGTTTGCGATGAAATATGCGACGTTGCATATTTCGTCGTGAATTTCGCAACAAAGTTCGCACTACTGCCCATTTCATAGTCACATAATCATTACAAACGAGGCTCCGATGTAAAAGGGAATACAGGCTTTTCAATTATTATTGAATTCGAGTAGGATAACTCCATAACAAAATAAATATCAACGCTCAAACTTGAATTACGGAACTTGTTGTGAAGGGTTTATATATATATAGCGGGGGCGTCATGGATCAAGATGTAGGCGTCTTCACTTTTAATAACATTATTATTCTCATGCTAGGAGAAATGAGATTTATGAAGAACCTTTTTTGTTACGACTTAAAAGCTGTCTCAAATCATCTTAAAGGCGCTGTGTCGTCAAATTCGGAAAAGGTGTGGGGACGCGCACAGAGCGGCGCCATGTCTATGTACAGAACCAGACGGAACTGTGCGCGCGTGAGCATCGCAACCAGACGGAACTGTGCGCGCGTGAGCATCGCAACCAGACGGAACTGTGCGCGCGTGAGCATCGCAACCAGACGGAACTGTGCGCGCGTGAGCATCGCAACCAGACGGAACTGTGTGCGCGTGAGCATCGCAACCAGACGGAACTGTGCGCGCGTGAGCATCGCATCCAGACGGAACTGTGCGCGCGTGAGCATCGCAACTAGACGGAACTGTGCGTGAGCGCCGCAACCAGACGGAACTTTGCTTGATCGCCGCAACCAGACGGAACTGTGCGTGAGCGCAGCAACCAGACGGAACTGTGTGTGAGCGCAGCAACGCTCGCGAAGCTCTCTAGCGCGCGTGTAGGCTATGTACAGAACGCGTGGCGTGCGTACAACATGACGCCTTCCTGACTGCGTGCTCTTCGTGAAGCTGCCCTCTCTGACATGACGACACGACATCTTTAAATATCCACTGTTTTGACCGTAAGCCATAATAATAATGTCCTACGTGTTAGCAATTCGTTGTGAAATAACTTATAAAATGAACTCCGGATCCCGTTTTTTAGTCACAAAATGGAAATTGACACCCATTTTCCACAAACAAATTAATTAATAACGGAGCATATCGAGGTCTATATTTATGAATAGGAAATGCAACGCGACATTTATAACAACAAAATTTGTCGTTGTTTTGCGAAATTGAATATTTTGCACACAAAGGAAAAGTTTGGAATGTCATTAACATTATCATGATTACTGCAGCATAATCTATTCATATATTTTTAGATAAACAGGAAATCGAACCCACTATACCTCGCATACGTATAGGCGGATACCCTATTATAACCTACCACGACAGTCTCATTGTTAATGATTATACCACGACACTCACGCGTATAATACAGTCGTCGGATAAATGGGTTTATAGCGTACAGATGCTCATATCGTATAATTATTCGAGTTATCATTAGATTTTAAAGATTGTACAAAAGCTTACAAATCCGCAACATCCAACAGAGCATTTCAAATAATGACAATAAAAATGAATGTACTACTATATATAACTACATTGCAAGCGTCTGAGAAATCCCTCAGGCTATCGTGATAATGGTGATACGCCCACATAATGAAGTACTACTGTACATGTACTTTGAGATCGTGTACACGAGTTATTTTGAGCCAACACGAACAAATCAATCGTTAGAGCAATAGCTGAATATTGAAGCATAATAATGTCTATAGAAAGACACAAACTTACTTTTTTTTGTAGTATTAGTTAAAGGAACTACAGCGTCTAGATGGCCTAGTTTTCACAATTAAGCTCTCTATTATGTAATTTTTCCTCAAGAAAAATAATTTGGCAGTCATTTCCCATGAAATCAATCAATTTTTGGGTAATTAGTAAATATCTAATTGTCCTGGGAATGCCCCTTTTAAATCACCAAAATCGATTATGTTGCCCTCTATTGGTGTGACGTCATCTAAAGAACTTCGCCCCATAGTCTCTGTACACGACGCCTCTCTAAATTCTCTAGTTGACGTAAGCCGATGAAGTGTCAATCACGCTGCTGATTTTGGACCCTGCTATTAAAGTGAGATTTGGCATCAGAAAATTAGCCTAAAATCACTGAGTTAGTAAGTTAACCAGTTAGATAGTAAAACAAGTTTGTTAGATAGTTAGTTAGTTAGTTAGTAAGTTATTTAATTAATCAATTAGTTAGTCAGTTAGTCAGTCAGTCAGTCAGTCAGTCAGTCAGTCAGTCAGTCAGTCAGTTAGTTAGTTAGTTAGTTATTAGTTAGTTAGTTAGTTAGTTAGTTAGTTAGTTAGTTAGTTAGTTAGTTAGTTAGTTAGTTAGTTAGTTAGTTTGTTTGTTTGTTAATTTGTTTGTTAGTAAGTTAGTCAGTCAGTTATACGTGAGTGAATCGGTACGATTGTGTCGAGCTAACACATACAAATAATCTACAGGTATCAGTTAGTGCGGAATATGGAAGCGAACGTCTACAAATCATTACAGCTGCACAGACTGAGATAATTATTCGTATTTCGTTTTTCCATTATATATCTGTATGCAAATCATGTCATTTTGTGTGTTTTTTATTTTATTAGTTAAGTTATAGTTGGTTAGTTAGTAAGTTAATCAGTTAAATAGTAAGAAAGTTTGTTAGATTTTATAGTTAGTTGGTTAATTATGTAGTTACTTATTTAGTTAGTTAATTAGTTAGTTAGTTAGTTAGTTAGTTAGTTAGTTAGTTAGTTAGTTAGTTAGTTAGTCAGCTATACGTGAGTGAATCGGTACGATTGTGTCGAGCTAACACATACACATAATATACAGGTATGCAGAATATGGAAGCGAACGTCTACAGCTGCACAGTCTGAGATAATTATTCGTATTTCGTTAATATATCTGTATGAAAATCATGCAATCCTGTCAGAATTGTTTTTGGTTTATATTCCGTCTACTACCCAGCTAGCCACCTGACGTCGGGCCGATGTCGGAAGTTGGTTGGCGGATGTCGGCATATCGCCGTTGGCTCGAGGTTAAAATGTCCGCCAGCCCAACATCGTCACGACGTCATTTTTTTGATATATTGGCATAACGTCATTTTCCGACAATGGCCCAACATCATGTCATGAGATGATGTTGGGCCATTGTCGGAAAATGACGTTATGCCAATATATCACAAAAATGACGTCGTGACGATGTTGGGCTGGCGGACATTTTAACCTCGAGCCAACGGCGATATGCCGACATCCGCCAACCAACTTCCGACATCGGCCCGACGTCAGGTGGCTAGCTGGGTAATAGTTCCCCATCACGAATGAGAATCATAACCATGTATTGGTTGTTGTTGTTGCAATTTTCAATACAAAATATAACTCCAGTGTGGCTTTCCAATCACGTAAAAAAACAAAACGTTCTTGTAAAAAACAATAAAATACCCTCTGTAAGAATGATTTTACCTATATACTGTTCCTTATTTCTCTACAGGTATAGAGGAAAATGTGTATATTGATATAATTATTCTCACGTTTTTGTAATGTCTCATTCCCCGTATATACTTACCGCCCAAGTTGACGTACGATGACATTCGGCAAAGGAGTAGTTACGTGAATGGGGGGGGGGGGGGGGGGGGGGGGGTGCAGGGCACGGGTTGCGCGTACCCCTCAATAATATGACAAAAGAACACACAAATAATGGGGGAATCCTATACAACTAAAGATACACATACATTGTAGAATTTGCCCCCAATAATTCGCCACTGCCATTATCAGTTTTAGAGGACTCGATGCTGGCCTCGGCCTCAAGGCCGGAATTGCCGGCCTCGGCCTCGGACTCGGACTCGAAGTTCGCGGACTCGAAGTTCGCGGACTCGATGACTCGGTCCGAGTCCAGCTCGAGGCCGGTCAATGTTTGACTGCATGTTTGTCTGTATGAAGTGCTTCATATTAATCACTTGATTGAGTGATAGATCAATTGCCTTTGTTAAAAAAAAAAGGAATAAATGTAAAATGAAATAAGATTTTTTTTTTTTTTTTAAGAGTTGGACTCGGACTCGGACTCGGATTGGGTGGACTCGGATACAACACTGGCTTATTATGTATACATGGTTGGACGGTTGAACACTATATTAGAAACATGATGGCGTACATGGCCAGTTCTTTATCAATTTTTTAACACAGATACAATACTGGATAATCGTTGCGAGGCAAATATTATAAGTCTATATCGTGACTTTAATAAGAACAAGAAACGCAGAAATGAGTCTTCTTTGAATAATTAACTTTATTTTAATTTGTTTCTGTACATGTTTATACATACTTCATTATATACAAATTAAGGAAATAACAATTAAATTTACGTAGGAGTGAATTCATACCTTTACAGCAAAATTTAATAAAAGGCATAAAGAAACAAAAGTAATCCGTTAACTTTTAAAAATTAAGCCGAAGTCACTTGTATATATAGCTTCCACATTCCCGTGTATACCTTGTTGTTTGGCTTATGGTAGCAGAAGAATGGTATTGGTTTCCACTTTTCATAATTCTCCCTTATTATGAGATATTTGTGACCAAGTTGAAAAGCGTTCCACAACGCTTTTCGATTGCAGTCAAAATCAATTTGTGATGTGATTTGTACATGTGATCAATCTGACTCCAATTTCACTTGTTTCACTAGGTAAACAGTGGTGTGTGTTCTTTTTAATGAAACTATCACAGTATGTCGTTTGGAAGAATTTTACAATGATATTGGTATACAATCGAAGTCTCGCATTATCCGCTTTCGGAAAACCTTTTGAAGTTAATGGATCATTTTAAAAGCACTGTGATCCAATCATAAACGTCATAATTATTTGTTCATCATGTCTTGCAGAGCCAGGCGAAGGCAATGAAAGCAATACGGGTAAATGGGGGAAGGGGGGGGGGGGGGCGCAAGCAAAGGGAATGAAAAATGCATACTGGTGATCTGTCGGGGTGCGGATGACCACCCACGGTGTATGTGTTCTAGTTTTCTTCCCCAGATGAACACGCAGTAATGTACTATAAAACCGTTGAATAACAAATGCAATTGTATTGGAACAATTAACAACATTCGGGCGCCATTGCCAAGCAGTTTTTGTATACTGGATTTCCAAAGAAGACCATAATAAATAAATAAATAAATAAATGAATAACGTTTACGTGTATATGGTTATCTTTGCGTCATTCGTGACGGTGTTGTTCTGAAATGAGTGCGGTAATAATCATCACCTCAATAATGTTCTGAAATGAGCGGCGCGGAAAATAGTCATCACAAATTTTCCTAACAACGTGTCCAGTGGCATATATAGCGTGGTCTGGACTCATTGGGGGAAGCAAACCAAAGTATTGAGGCACACCTTATGTTTTTCTTAATTTGTTTTAAACGTTTCCCCTTATTATGCTTTGTTGTTTTTGTCAAATTATTGGGGGCACGTGCCCCCCCCCCCCCCCTCCCCTTGCTCCATGTAGCGAAGCCACTGCATGTCCATCATGATACAAGACGGGTGTGGCATTTTTAATTTCGATAGTCGTGTCGTCTCTCGGTTTTCTTGCCAATAGTAGTCATGGAAACCATAATGATACGTATATAGCAAGAACATTCATATGAATGCGCTCATTAATGACTGTAATACATTAGTTTTTGTAATGTATTATATTGGCTGCAAGATGTAATTGCTCTATAACTATAAGCCCCTGTCACATATCACCGGATAGCGTTAACGGACGCTCGACGGAGAGCCCAATTATCAATCCGTTCGTATGCCGTTGCGTTTCTTGTCCGTTTCTCCTTGTCAAGCGATGTACGTTGTTCTATCAGGCGGAATGTTTTGTACATGAAGCTACTGAGGCGACTTTCACTACCGGATAATTTGATTTCGCACATTTTCTATCCGTCGGACATCCGTTTACGCTATCCGGTGATATGTGACAACATCAATAGTCTCAGTAATGTCATGTTTTCCCCCCCTTGCCCTCCCTATGGACCCCCACATTAACCAACATAATGAAGATTATGCACTCAGTAAGAAGATGAAAGGTCTTTATTATAATCAGAGAAGATTATTGCATTATGATTACCACATGCATGTTATTGTCACTGCATGGCAGAAACATAAACACGTGCGACACTGATTCGTTTTACCCATAATTTCATGACACTTTTATTACGCTATTTAGCGATATGATAACTTTACTTAACAGTTACTTAGTTTGCAACAAATGAATTGTAATTGAGGAAATTACCTCATAAGTTTACTTCAAAACAGATACGTAGCAAATTATCTATGAATTCTGCGACCTAATTCTTTTGTCTGGCATGGAAGGTTTGGTGGACGTTTAAATATGTTGAAGGGATATAGTAACTTTGTTGACATGTGCAAAAAAAAAGACGAAGGGTTGATAATGTGTATTTTGTGATCTGATAATTATGTCCATTGAGTGATGTGTGAACATTCAATAGTAAACGAATGTCATATGACTAAGAATTATGAGCGAAATTAACTCATTGCACTAACTTTGCACGCAGACTTCAGAATCCAAACACTTCAATCATAAATATTTTTTTTATAACAAAAGAGAAATTCGGAAAACCCAAACCTGTTCCCTGCTTCTATTATGTGGAAATCGCTAGCGTTCTTCTAAGTAAGTTTTGCGGATGTTGACAATGTTACTAGATCCCTTTGAATCATCGTCACCACCACCGCAGCCGTCAAAATTATTCATCATCATCATCATCATCATCATCTACCTTAATATTCTTTTTCTTCTTCTGCTTCTATACTATAAGCGCTTGTTCTGGCAGCCTCTTAATCATCATCATAAAGGTAAGTATTATGTCTCATATTTTAATGATGATCCGTGACTTCGTTAACATGGTTACTGCTCTGTCGAATAAGAGTCTGGCCTCGTGGGTGGTTGAGCGTCATCCGCACCCCGACATCCACACCGACAACCGAGGCAGCAGAACATGTGACGCAGATGACGCCTGAAGTTGGTCCCCATTAGCGCGTAGATGAAGGGATTGAGGGCACTGTTGAACAACAGAAGTACGGCGAAGTAGGTATGGCCCTCGTAGTAGACCTCGTTGGAGATGGCGCCGGGAATCATGTGGACCGTGTATAAAACGTAGAACGGTAGGTAGAACAGGATGTAGACCAGGACCACGGTGATCACGAGCCTGATGCTACGCGATCGGAACGATTTCGTGGAGCTGCTCCTGCGTCGAGTCGTCTGCCGTGGCATAGAGGGCGCGGCGCGCGTTGCTCCGCTCGCTGAAGAGTTTCCGGGTCCTCGGGTGATCTGGAATCCCGGTTTCCCGCGCTGCAGTTTCCTCAGGATTTGGACGTTGCAGTAGACAACGACAGTCATCGGTATAACGAAGAGAAGCAAGTTGATGTAGATTTTGAATGTCAAATCACCGTGCAACCAGGGGAATTGGACCCTGCATCGCGAGCCGTTGTACGTGACGAACACTTGGGTGGGGATGTGCAGAGCGAACGACACTGCAACAGTAAACATAATTTAAATGTTGTGAGCAGGTCGATTTATTATCCGTGGGATGGGTCGGGATAAAATAATAAATAAGCACATTGGGCATTTCATTGAGTGTCCGTATTTACAGGGCCTTTAATTACTGCGTTGCCAACATTTTGGAATTCGCTAGTGGCGGCGCTATGTCTTCAGAACCAGAAAGGAATCGTGCGTGAGTGCGACACTCCCGCAACTCTGTAGTGAATGTGCAAATTATAGAGAGCGCATGGCGTGCGCACGATTGCGCCTCCCTATAATGAACACTGTCGTAGTTCAGTATTATTAGGGTTTTTTCGATTGCATGTTCACTAGTGGACTGGTACGTACGTATAGTTCTTCACAATTAAGCCCCGCCCCTAGGTTCACCCATTGTTCGGCCAACCGTCTCAGTCGAGTAAGAACGTGGATTTGACTGATTGGGCGTCCGTACTCGACTGAGACGGTGGACCGAAACAACGGGTAAACGTGCATGGGGACGGGGCCTGATCGTGACGTAATGCACGTATTCCAGTCCGCTAGTGAACATTATACAAATCGAAAAGTTTTGAACTCACCGATCCAAACCGAGATGAGCGAGAGAGTGACCCAGAGAGTGGACTTCTCCGTCAGGTTCTGAAGAGGGTGAACTATCAGTCGATAGCGGTCAACAGACAAGGCCACGAGGGTCAGGGCGGATGTCTGCACTACAACCTGTGAAAATGACATCAAAATATTGTAGGATATAAAAAGAAGCTGACGTCATCAAATAGATATGGTCAACCAATAGCGGTTAATATACATTATATTCCACATACTAAGAATCTTGCTCTACGATTGGTCAAAAGTTAATCACGTGATGAAACATAGTTTCGCCCATCATTGATGGGAGAAGAAAACTTCGTTACACTGTGTAGATATATTGGGTGAAAGTGCGTTGCACTCACTAGATAATTGGTAAAGTACTACCTACACTCCGCGGTTGCATTGACTTGACTGTGGAGCTCGTGTGTGGCCACTCAAATTCCGTACCCAAATTATGTGGCGTGATAACTCTATGCGCGCGAATTACAAATTTAATTTTATACGTTGTGCATACGTAGCACACTGAAGCTGCATGCATACGCTATGCACTGTACCATATACAACGGCAGTGTTGCATACAATTATGATACGTATTATACACCGTTTGCTGCGCTGTTAATTGCTTGTTCTGTTGTTCGACGTAAGATTTGAGCTCTAACGAAGCTGAAATGGACATTTTTTTGCTTGAGAGTGAAAGTAAAAATACAAAGCGACAACTTAAGTTCAGCCTGAAAGTGTTCCAAGATTATTGCGATGCTGGAACGGTGCTGGAAGCATACATTTTGACGAACTGTCTGACATGGACTTGAACGCGCTAGACCAAGTGTTGGGGAGACTCTATTTTCGTGTTTGTTGACTTTTGAACTGTTTTGGGGGGAGTTTACATTTCGCGTTTTAACTTTTGGAATTTTCAAGGAGTTACCGTTGACTTTTGAACTGTTATAATACAATGGAATTGTCATGGAGTTACCCTGTTACCGAAATTGGAATAACATTGTTGGTAAGTAGATAAAACCTAGTAACAGTACCAGGTTAGACTAGACTAGAGTTCGACTAGGCCTGCTTAGACTAGATCTAGACGTTCGATGAGGAATATAAAGCAAATAACCACCTTTTGGTTTCAGGCGATGGCAAACTATCACTTCCTCGGCGATCTGAATGTATACGCTATCTTTCCTCAGCTTCGCTTCGGAAAGATAGCTACATCCAGATTGCCTCGGAAGTGATAGTTTGTGCCATCGCCTTTACCAACGGTAATTATTTGCTTATTATTAGACGCCATTATACAGATATCACTCGTTTAATAGCGCACTATCAGTCGATAGCGGTCAACAGACGAGACCACGCGAGGGTCAGGGCGGACGTCGGCCCTACATCATTGGATATAAAAAATAAGATTACGTCATTATTTAGATATCACTCGTTTCATAGCGCCAACGCCAACGTCAATCGCCAACGGCCTCTTGGTCAGGACGGACGTCTGCTGCATCACCTTTGGAAATTACATCATTGTATATAAAACAAAATATTTATAAAAAATAGAAGTTGACGTCATTATGTAGATATCACTCGTTAGATCACTATCAACCAATAGCGGAATTACCATTGACATAGCAGCGGCAGCAACATCAACGGATTTGCAAACCGTTTTTTTTTTTTTTAAGTCTACTGCAACGTTATTTGAACTTTAAAAAATGGCAGCCTCAAAAAGTTAGGAAGAGTGCTCTTTAAAATACATCAACTAAAGCGCTGGCATTTAATGCCAGCGCTTAGCTTTCCGTAAATAAAATTAAACAAAAGAAATGGGTCTCGATGTTGGTGATGTATTAAAAGCTGGAATAAGTATTATTGTTGTATAATAATTCGGAAGGTTACCAATTATATGAAAGTTGAAAGTGCGAAATTATATTGCTGTAATCTGACTAACCTTAATAAAACATTAATTTTAAGGCGATTAAAATTATTTCTGTACTCTGTACCAGAGAAACGTTTGTGTTGAAATTATAATCCTCGAAATACAGGCGTTTTGAATCAAGTTTCTGCATATCACATTGCTTTAATAAAGTGCGGAGGTGCTGTTTGTAAAATAATTCCTTGAGTTATTTGGGGGAACACTCTATGGGATTCTTTTTTTTGTCAACATTTGTTTTTGTTTAATATATTAATGTTGTCAAATCATTGGGGGAACGCCCCCGCCCCACCCTCAACGTAGCTTCACAACTGATTCCTTCGTGTTGGCTTATTCTCTTAAAAGTATTTTGTATACTTGTATAGAAGACGATAAGCGTAACAACAACCCTATTTTGACATCCAATAAAATAAAAAAACAGATCCAAATTTAAAGGGATAGTTGAGTTTTGGTATAGAGGGCGCTACACAAAATAATTGTGTGTGAGATAATGAAAAACTAAGTTTAAAATTTGACAGAGCATAATATTTTAGTGACAGAATAAACTTTATTTGATCAAAATCGGTTCAGAAATGGCTGAAATATCCATAAACATAGCAATTTGTAATAAATGTGGGGCCCCACAAGTATTCAATAATTTTGAACCAGCCGTTAACAAAATGTAAAAAATACATTTTCAAAAATTTGCAAAAGAGGTTTTTAAATAGTTGTTGATTATCTCTCTATCTAATCACTATTTCAACAAAACATCACATGCGCAATATTTTTGTTTAAATGGTTGAAACCGATGAGTTTTTAGAGAGCGCCCTCTTGAATTTTAACGGCTCTTTTTTAAAATGATAACAGGCTTTTTACTTAGTCATTTGTAAGTTTGCATTCATTTCAAAGCATGATGGAGTTATAACTATTAGTTTGTAATGTAATGGTGTAGGTTTTAGTTACCGGTATTAAAATTCAGTTTGACCAAAACTGTACTCAACTATCCCTTTAAATCCGAATTGGTATATTATTTGAATTTGACAAATAATTTGCTTTTGCACTTTATTTTCTATTTGCGAGAGAAGGAATACGAATTTCAACATTTTTCCGGCTAACTGTGACTGTAAAAAAAAAAATGCCATTCCCATAGCCTTGCATTATCGGAAACCCATTGAAATATTTTGTCAATTCATAAAATAGTTTATATATGTTACAATCAGCGAATTTCCATAATAATTAAATCAAATGGCAAATAGAAATCTCAAGTGTTTGGGTTTACGGTTCAATTATCATGAAAATACAAAAGTATACCATGATAATACGTGTGGTTTACGGGTACACCATGTGAGATGGGTGGATTGGTAAGCCCTGAAAAGGACTATGGTAGTCCTAGAAAGGACTGTTGGTGTAGTTCTGAAAAGAACTGTTGGTATTCTTTCTAGGAGAGTTCTAAAAAGAACTGTTGGTAGTCCTAGAAAGGACTGTTGGTAGTCCTATAAAGGACTGTTGGGATAGTCCTGAAAAAGACTGTTGGTATTCTTTCTAGGAGAGTCCTAAAAAGGACAATTGGTAGTCCTAGAAAGGACTGTTGTTAGTCCTAGAAAGGACTGTTGGGATAGTCCTGAAAAGGACTGTTGGTATTCTTTCTAGGAGAGTCCTAAAAAGGACAGTTGGTAGTCCTAGAAAGGACTGTTGATAGTCCTAGAAAGGACTGTTTGTATTGCGAGGAGAGGGTGGATGGTAGGAGGGACTTGACGTTTCGAATAGGTTGACTATCCGTCAGGAGTGGGGATCTGTTGGCGTGCGCGACTACCATAGTCCTTTTCAGGGCTTACCAATCCACCCATCTCACATGGTGTACCCGTAAACCACACGTATTATATACACCACCATGGAAACCGATACTTACAAGCAACATTTATACCATGATGTCGTTCATTTTGTTATACAGTCGAAATGTATTCATCAAAACAAATAACATTTTAACTGTGCTTTTGGGGGGCTTTGCGCGATCCAACTCTTTTGCAAGATACAAAATGGTTAAAGCCAAATAACAGCATTGGGAAATTACCGAAAGCATCTACTAGTATATCGTCCAAACTAATTTATCAATATTGTTGAAAAGATTTTTTTTTTAAAGGGGGGCTTGTGTGGTAAAATCCGTACCTTAATATAGTTAAATGCAGAAATATTGAAGATTTTATTGCTCAAATAGTCAATTTCAAAGCAGTTTTTGTCAACATCTTTACATTAACAGATAGGTCATGATATATTGTCACAAGGTAGGTGATAATACTTAGAGTACTTTTCATGTTTGTGTGTGTGCATGCATGTGTGGAGCGTTTCCCAATACTGTTATTTGGCTTTAAAAAGAGACGAGACTCTCGACTATAGCAGAAACAATTACCTTTATGTCGCAGTCACATCTCCCCGTATGTAGTGTAACCGTAAGAGCCACGTTAATCAAGAAACGATACTTTTATGGTGCCGTAAACACCCCGTAAACACGAGGGGCTTCGAAGATAAGCCACGGAATAACAACGTCAGATACACGGCCACTTCCCCATAAACGTAACGTATAACGTGGCAAACATTTCGAACATTTCAGCTGGTATGCCTTTCTTTACTTATGCCACGTAGACCCAGTAACTGCCACGTATTATCACGTACGTGCCGTAATTGCGACGAAATGGCCACGTTTCATTGCATTGCACGAAAATTACGGCATTACGTACGTGGCTCTTATACGATGAGGCTTTACGGGAAGATGTGAAAGCGACATTGGTAATATAGCTAGTTGGGAGTCTCTATTTTCCATGTTTACCCTTGCCCGAATTAGCCGCTCGGTTGACCAATGGTTTAAATTTAGCCCATGTGTTTGTTTAACCCGCTGCTTGAGAATACCAAGAAGTGATTTAAATATAGCACTGTGCTAAAATCCCACAGGTTATATTTAGCCTACGTTGAATTTTAACCTTTGATGAGAATGCGGGCCTATAAGTTTGATTGCACTAAGCCCCAAAATAACGCAATTTTCGTCAGTGGAAAAGGGAATCTGATTTTTTGAATTATCATGAACGGGTACACAATATAAGATTCATTGGTTTGTGCCGTCGTGTTGTAAATGTACGGTGATACACAATATTATAAAGTGTGAATAATGAGTAAAAATAGAGTAAACAAAAATGCTCATCCCTTTATACAATACTTTATTAGAATATCACACTGACCTTGTGAAAGTATGAGGGCAGGCATTTGAGGGCTAGGAAGATGTCGACATCGACGAGGAAGCTGATCTGCATGGCCAGGTTGTTGAGCAGGAGGAAAGCGTCGGCGAGAGCCATGTTGAGAAAGTGGAAGTTGGGGGCCGTGTGGAGGTCGCGGAAACTCACGATCATGATAATGACCACGGCATTGCCGAGCAGGCCGACGGCGTCGACCATGATCTTGAAGTAGCGTAGTAACATCAGCACGGCGGGCGGGATGATGTTGCCCTGGTGACCGCCTCCGATCACCGCGACATCGGTCGCGTTCAGGTCATCGAAGACCATGTCCAAAGTATCAACCGTGGTCACTGATGTCGAGTTGTAGAAATCGACGACGGTTGCATTTTGGTATGATTCGTACAGCGGTGTCGTGGATGCTGCTAGATTCTCCATGGTAAGGTTTATAAGTCAGCAGGGAGACTGGATGCGAGAATGGAGTTGTTGATCGTCAAATGGGAGAATAAGGAGACTAGAATGCTAGAGGCAATGATGAAGCCACTGGATTTTATTGGATTGGGTGTGGCTCGGGGCGAGGGTTTGAATTATAGTTACCGTTGAAGACGCCCACGCGAAAAACTTATATAAATTTAGCAGATTTTGCGTGCGGCGGTTCCCGTTAGATGCGCATTGTAGTTTGGAACTAGAAACGCACTGCGCATGCCATAATGTTGACATTTAGTCGCACATGATAAATATGTTGTTCGCTAAGTCTGTAGAGGGGGCGTTACAATATTTATTCGTAAAGGGATACGGAATGAATGCATGACCCATAAGAAGAAGAAAAACAACTATGTCGAAAGTGCGCGAGGGTAGATCATAATTTCATTAAAAACAATCACAATAACAAACACCTGTACCTTCCTGCTACATTATAAAGAATATTTATTAGGTCGAAAGGTTTCTATAATTAAAGGGATTTAGTAACATTGTCGAAATCCGCGAAATTTACTTAAAACTATAGTGGTTCTCTCATACCTTGTTGTATTTGTATTACCAATATAAGCATTTAATATGTTTCGGTTTTTTTAGAGGTGGGGCATAGCAAAATGAAGAAAATCATTGCTAAAATGTTTTAAAATATACAAAACATAGCCTATCTATGTCCAATAGTTTACAGATGTTTGTTGTGTACACTAATGCAAATAATTAGACGTCAACATGCATTTGCATGTCAGGGTACCTTTAACGTGAAGTTTTCACACATTACTTATTATAGTGGACATATTAGATCACAAACAAACACATTTTGTCAACCATTCATCACTTTTTGCATATGACAACAACGGTAGCCTACTAGATCCCTTAAAGACTGATTTTGCAATTTGTGAAGTATCCATTTCCAGTCTCCTTACTGTCCAATTATATTTGTATGTTATGATAGGTTGTTGTCTTTGTTTTCATTTTCGCACATATGCTTATAGAAAAATCGTCCGTTTGCCATTTTAAAAAGTTATCAATTCGTAAATTTTTCATTATTTTCATGAACTTTAAAACAAGACTAGAAACTATATTTTTAGTATCTGAAATTAACACTTTCTTGAAATAAACTATTTACTGTAGTGTCTAAAATACGACAACTTGAAGAATCATGTTAAATATCTGAAAATAACATTCTCTGGAAGAACTATATACTATTCATTTGAATAAGGGATGGTTTATTATATATATAATATAGGTTTTCCCGCTCAATTTTACACTGTTTTCAATCAAATTCATTAAGGGTCATTCAAATTCACGCATTACCGCGTAATCGTTGTTATCGGTCTTTCAAATTCCGAATAAGTGAAAGCGAATTCATGCACACGCATAAGCTTTCGTGAATAGCCACAAGAGTTCATTTATGGGCACACGAATTCGCGAATGTGCAGCCAATTGTCAACTTGGTGCATACAAATTAATGCGTCATGCCCTTTCGCGAATTCGAATGACCGAAGAGGCGCCAGCGTAAACTACGTGCCAATTTGAATGACCATTGATGAAAAGGTATGCTCTTTGTGCAAATTCACTTGCTCCGACGTGATTTTGAACGACTATTTACGAATTCGAATGCTGCTTTGACACCGCGATCGCAAATCGGGTGAATTCGTTTGCTCCTATTATCAATTTGAATGACACAATCGCGACATTGAGCGGGAAAACCTATATTGTTTTATATCGGAAAGATGCCACACTTATGTCGAGGTTCTAAGCTTGCCCAATTGAAAGTACAATGAACTTTTGATATCATAACATTACATTTCCCCTCTGG